>JAYXIM010007874.1:0-163654 GCA_037575425.1 Anastrepha fraterculus
TGTAAACGTTTGGTTGTCGCTAAAATTGAATCCAATTATATTGAGTTAATCATTTGTATTTTCATAGTTATAAGTTTTCAAACATATTCATTAATAAACATTTCACATAAAGAAACATTAATTCAAGTGCATTATCGCTTCGTTATAATGAATTCTATCGTCTTAAAATAATAACCCCACATACATGGTGAATATACACAAATGTAATTGCAAATGCATATATACAAGTATATACATATACATGTATATATTATACATATATACCCTACGTGCAAAATACTATTGCCGCACTCTAATGCTCTCACTACGAGAGGGTTTTAAAAGTTCAATAATAAATCGAAAAGGTACAGTTTTATACCATAAAAAGTATTCCATGAATTTATAAGGCATATGTAGCGCTAAGTCCCTCAACGGTTGAAGAAGCTTTTGCAAGAGCAAACTGCTCTCCCTGTTTTGTTTTAATCAGTCACTTACTCTGGACTATAAATACTGCCGCACGCAGATATTTCGGACGTTTGTGTTTTATTTGTAAGGACCAAAACTAAATTTAGCTGACTCGAGAAATTTCAAATCTTCACGAGAGGAGAGAAAACAGTTTCTGTAAAATTGTTTGTAATATTATAGTTAAATTGAGTTCCAAAAAGAAGAAGACTTTCTTGAAAATCAGTTTGCTGAAGTTTTATAGAGTTTCTATTTTAACTAAGGAAATAAAAGATAAATTTCTTTCGCAGAAATTTTTTCATTTTGCTAGTGGTATTATCACGAATTCTGCCTATTTATTGCACTAACTTTTTTCAGGTAAAGAAGCACAACCTCAATTAGTATACCACAAAATTTTATATTTATGGCGACGACTATAAAATAGCGACACAGCTCAAAATAATGCTTCATGCGTAACAAAACTAATCAGTAGTCCTTAAGAACATTGACACAACTGAAAATATGTAGTAGTCCTTGGTTGATACTGCGCAAGCGACGCGATTAACACAAAATCTAACATAATAACGGTACTTTTCCAGTTAAAGAATATAGTGATGAAAAGATAGAATAGCTGATAGAAATTTTTAGGTTAGTTAGTTAATGGAAAAAATGGATTTGGAAAAATGTTGAGTTGTGACTCTTTTGTTTTTACTGTTTACCGAAGGTCTGTGGAAGTGAATAGGGTTGCCTTCGCCTTCCAGATTTTTAAATAATAATTGCGATATTAACTTTTCAGGCGAAGATCAAACCTTTGAATCACTCACTAATTGCCTACCTCCTTTACATCCCTCTTTGATTGCGTCAAATAAGTGTTCTGCACATTCTCAGCAACATGCTTTCTTCCCATGCTTTTATAATATTACCGGGATATTGCAGAGCATTCCATACGTACTTTCTCATATCAATATTTAACTACGAACCTACTTATCAATTTCTCTTTTTCTCTCGCCATATTGGTTTTAAGGTCAAGGTTAGCGCCACTCACTAAATACGCATACGCACGTACATACGAGTATGTATGTATGTATATGTGTACCATAACTACTTATGTGCGTAAACATACATACCTACGACTATTCGCTTTTAACCCTTAATAAGAAAGTCATAAAAAGCCAAAACAAAAACCACTGCGTAATTATATTCGTATGCAAATAAAAAAATTTACTACTACAACCTAAATCCAAAATCGGAATATGGGGTAAAAAAAATTGGTTTTGCCCATGGACCCAAAATACAATGATTTCAAACAATTCTGTTCTGGTAAAATGGACGTCGAAGATGAGTGCCTCTTTGATGATTAATAAATGGTCTTTCATAAGGCGGCTCTTAACAGTTATATCTGTAAAATGACATCATTTAAATGTCCAGCATGAGCAAGTCTACAAATAAAATTCACCAAACAGTCGATTCATGAATGCCTAATTGTTGAGCAATTGCCCTACACTAAAAAAATTCTTAACAGAACGTCCAGTTTTTGGTCCGCCAATCCTTTTCCTATGTTCGAAAGAATAAGTTTCTTAAAATTATTTCACGAACCTTTAAATGGTCGACTCATTCGGACGATTATTTCCACCAAAAAAATCACTGATCTTGCGAAATAATATTCTTAAGGATCGACTACTTTCATAAAAAAGCTTCAATAATCTTAACGCGTTTCATCCATTGTAAAAATTGTATATCTGTCTACTTGACAACTGTCAATGATGGCATAAAAACAGGTACATCTAGGCGTCACTTTTGAAAGAATCTTACGTTTGAATATTGCATTACAACTTCAATCTATACAATTCTACTCGACACATTTCAGGAAAGTATTATGTTGGTTAAATATGAAAAAAAAATTCTAAATAAATAATTAATTCACGCTTAGAGCAATCTCATATTGTAATTGAAAATTCGCCCTTATTGGCATGATAATATGTACATATGTATTTGAATTATATCAAAAACTAATGCCAGGAAGATGCCACTCTGCCTCTTGCCATAACTGGCAATAGTCATTCAGAGATTTAGAGCTAAGGAGATCAGTGCTAAAGGCCCGTTTCCATACAGCTTTGACGTTGCGTTTGCGTAGGTATCTCTTCGACAGCAAACTATAAACGCATCATTTATATGAAGACGTTCACATAGCCAAAGTTAAGGGACGCCAATTCTAAAACAAAGCGTAAAATGGGCAACTGTCATCTATTCGCGTGCGTCGACAATCATCAGTTGAACACAAATTATTCCAAAAATTTTGAACCCAAGTTACATTGAAATAAGTACAAATTCAGCAAATGCGTTATTGTAAATAATAAATTTTACTAAAATTATTATGCACAGTTCACCCATTTCTAAGCTTAAAACTTCCCCTGCCGTAGCATTCATTGTAGCAAGCACTCGAGTTTCGCGCGTTGCGACAAAGCGAAGCGAACAGCATTAGGCATGCACCTGCAGACTTCCAATTTTCCTAAACGGGTATCTTGTTTATAAATATGCTTACGTATATACAGTTAGCATATTTGCACAATGTGACTTTGTGTTTGGTTAAAAAAGGTAACTGTTGAGAGTCTATAGAAAGTTGCCCATACGGCAGTAGCGCTACTCTGATCTCAGACTGAGAGTACCAGTCAATTTGAATTACAAAAGTTCCTTATTTTAGCGCCTCCAATATATTTCTCTCCCACAGTTCATCTAAAATTACGTTACGGCAAACTCATTATATTCTGTCATAAGGCCTTCGAATAGATCAATTAAGGGTTAAATGATTATAGTAATAAAAATAGCGGCGAATGAAATGAAAACTGTCGTAGAGGAGAGATGAGTAACAATGCAGCCGGAATGCAAGTCATTCACCATGACAGCTACAACACTTTTTTAGTATACGTAGGTTTTCGATTAATGTGCATTTATATTAGCATTCATATGTAATATGCACAGTAGGGTGAACGATTTGTTTGCCTTTTTACTTACTTAAAATGCGGAAAATAATCTTTTAGAAAAAAATGATTTTCACTTGATTTACAATAAGTGGTAATATAGTTTTATGCCACCTCTAAACTTCAAATCGGCTTTATGAGAATTTTTTTTTTTATGACAAATAAGAGCAGTGTATTTTTCTATTGCCTGCCGAAGGACGAGCGCTGCTAGAAAAAAAAATGTTTCATCAATTTGATATTTTATGTACCCGGTGGCAGCCGCCGTAAAGTGAAAATCAATCGAAGCATTCTGATTGTTCACACCTTTTGGGCATTAGAAAGGAAGCAATTATAGACCTATAATTTTTACTGAGAATGAGAAGTCAGCGAGTATTGAGCAGAACGAAAACAAATTAGTGCTGACTTTGAACAGAGATATTATTGCTGCTGAGGCTTGCTGGTGATCTGATGAAAAACTTATGTATGTACCAATTTCTGATTACAACCGTTTCATTTTTTTTTCTATTCATTTTTTTTATAATTCATCGGATTAATAAACACTTTCATATGCAATGAAACGGACTTTTTCCGTATTTAAAGAAGAAGAGTTATAAAAGTCCAAAAAAGTTCTTAAAATGTTTAATGCACAAAAGTCCCTACATTTGAGTGTTCCGATAACCGTTAATAACACAAAAAAAATTAAAATTTGTTTTTTAAATGTTTAGGCGGCTCTATTGCTACGCTAAATATGTTTACTATATAAGTATTTATACCAGTTGCTTTTCCTATTTGCCACTTGCTAATGCTTGGCGAAAAGAAGTGGCCTATTATTGCTATTTCGAAACTATTTCAGGCAAGGTAAAAAATTGTTGAAAAACACTTAATATACAGCTTTTTACTTATTGTGTTTTTTTTAGAAAATTATGTACATATACAATTTTTAACCTACATATAAAGTAAAATTTTACCAAACTTGTAAGAAAATGGCGAAAAAATTAAAGAAACTTCTTCCAATAATTTTAAACCGTAAAAATATAAAATATAAAGAAATTTCTTCAATTTTTTTAATTTTCTTACAATTTTTTTAATTTCACGTCACATAACTCCTGGCAGAAGGGAAGTCGGAAGTTTACGAAGCATTTTTTGAAAAGCCCAGACTATTATCTATCATTAGAGATAAATATAACTTTCTTAAAAATCATACCACGACAATCAAAGGGTGTTAAGAAAAAAGTACCTAAAATTACAAAATTCCCCCTACCCTCAAAACGAAGCATTTTCCCTTTTGCTCCCATACGGTTTCTTGCTCCTGTCCCCATCCCCTAACTTCCCACGAAAAGCGATGCACCCTGTTCTTGATTCATTTAAATTTCACCCGGCTCCAGAGAACTTTTTTTGCAAACATTAGCGGTAGGTAATGTGTTAAATTGAGTCGACCAACCTAATATGAATGTACATGCTAAAGTATGTTTGTGTGTGTGTGTGTGTACATGTAATATCAAGCTATTAAGTGAAAATTTGCAACAAGTGCTCGAATTCACAGGTGTACAATATTTACAAAAAAGTCTTTATAAATATTTAGTTAGATGTTTTTGTAGTTGAAATCAGTAAATGCAGAACATCCTGTACACATTCATATACTGCATATGTACATATCTATGTACGTAAATATATAAGCGCGTGTATTATTGATGATACTGTTACGCATAATTATACACTTTTATTCCTCTGTTTGTACGAGCATACATACATACATATGTGACATATATTATATTTATAGTTAATATGCACTTCAGCTCGAACGAGCAGAAATGCTTGCCTTCTGACTTAATATTTAATTAGTAATTGTAGTAAGCAAGACCTGTGTAGAAATTATTAATTATTTTTGTCAATGTTGGTTTATCAACAGCTTTGTAAGAAGATCAGCAGATGTATCGTATTTACACACATCAGTATAAGTACATTTGCATCTACAGTCTGGCTAATAGAAGCGTGACTGCCATAACTTAGAAACTATTTGACCAAATCTATTCTAACAAACTGCATTGTATGGGCTTACAATATTTATTATACACAATTTATACTATAAAATTTATAGTCACTACCAGTAAAGTCGAGTGCGAGAGGAAAAATCGTACTTTAAGTGTTGTAGGAAATTCATTAAAATCTGTAAATTTATTCAGCTTTTGATTACAAATTCTTTATAATTCATAGGTTAACAATTTAAATATTGCACTTGTTTTTAACCGAACACCCGATCATTACTCAGAATCCAATATGCTCTTTTAAGAAAAATAAACAATGTTCGTGGAGCTTACCTTCCATTTGCTCACAATTAGCAATTGAACTAATTGAACCGTTGCAGAAATGAATTGTGTGAGAGCGTAATAATTTTGACAGCGAAGGAGAATATACATTTATGCATAGGTAGAGCGAAGAACGGCAGTGCTCTCCTACGTCGAAGCGATAAAAGGCGGCGGTGTATTTTTAACGGCAGCGTAACACCACCATTAGCTACAATGGCTACGAATCATACTTTGTGGGATGGTTGAAGTGCCAGTCTGGCACTCCTCAAGTAGCACTGAAGCGCTGTTTTGATGCACTTATGAGACCTCCAACAGGAAGATATCAACCACCAGCCAAAGCTTTTGATATAATGGAGAAGATTGATGGGATTTATGTAGGTTGGCGCACTGCCCCAGGCTGTCAAAGAAAGGAGCGCCCAGTCACCTTAATCGTCTAGCTGCCAAACCCGGACATTAATACAGAAAGTGCTCAACAGTCTCCTTCTCTGAAAGATCCTCACAGTTTCTGCTCGTCCGGGGAAGTAATGAATGTTTTAAGTTTCGGTATACTGTTGCACTCTTTTACTTATGAACGCCGTCGACTTCTTCAAATATTTTGCTGCAGATTCACGTGACATTTTTGGACCTTTAGGGTGTGTACCTTAAAACACTACTTCAAATCGTTTTTATACGAGGAACTAATTTTGTAGAAACTACATAGCTTTCTAAATTTCTCACAAAAATTAACAAATTGCACAACTCGTATTGCGAAAAGGATACACTTATTTCGATCTCTTCAGCATTTGACTTTTTATAATTTGAATTTGCCGGCCACGCTTTTATTAGGCAGACTGTATGCACATATGGATACGTACAATATAAAGTACACATCCATCTCTAATAACGAGCAAATATATGAACCGATAATTATTGAGTAATTGCAAAGTAAAATATTTTGTGAGAATTTATTACGTATAAATAAATATTATATAAAGCAGAAAATCAAGTAAATTTGTAAGGAAAACTTGAACTACTCGGAAAAATTTCTGGTTCAGCGAAAGTGCTACGTATGTATTTATGTATGTACATACAAGTGTGTACCTATCTCGGCCCTATGCGCCAAAGCTGGGCACCCTGGCAACTAAAAATAAAACATAAATAAATAATTGGCGCGTTGTTTGGCCGACCTCCTCCTCCTCTTATTTTTGGTGGGCAACTTGATTTTGTTCCACAAATAAATAAATAAATAAATGGAGGGACCTACAGTTTGAATTGGTTCCGAAAGTGAGATTATTTATAAGGAGCTTCTTCAAGTCAAAAATGCACTCGAATGAGGTTTGCCATTGCCAAGCATTTTAAACGCTCGAGTTATTGTGCACTTTAAAGTTTGTTACTAAGTAAAAGTTAAATAAAATTAGTTAAGACGAAGTAAATAAAGAACAACTCGTGCGACTCACCGGCATACCAGCCTTAAAAATTGCTAAAGCATAAAAAAGGATTTTTACTTCAACCTTTCCGTAGTTTCCGAACTAACAAATTTATCTTTGACAGGCAGCTGAGAAAGCACTTTAAAGTTATGATTAGTTTATCGGCTCCGCTAATTAGTTGAAAAACAATCTAAACCTATTTTTTTGTTGTTGTTGGAAAAAACCAAATATTAATGGCATTAAAAATAAACCTATTTCTTGAAAAATTAAATGAAATTTGTAAAAAGTCGAGCCAAGAAGCAGAGATACCCGATTTGGTATCGCCTAAAACTCTCAGGCTAAAACGCCCACTGTATTTAAAGCTCTGGAAAGTAAAAGAGATAGATAGTTAAGGAGGTAAGGAGAGAAGTAACAAAAAGAAAGAGATAGAATAGAATAAAGACAGAGACAGAGAAAGATAGACCCTGGAGAATTTCTTTAGCAGATTCTTTAGCAAATCTGAAAATATCCTCCACTTTGAGAGAACAAATACTACGCATTCTCATGACGTCGGAATCCAAAATTCGTGGCCTTGTTCTAGTAAATGCAGAATACCCACAGAGAAAATGCACAGTGGTATAGCCTCCTCTAAGCACGACATGCAAATCGGGTCATCAATAATTCCAATGGTGGTCACAGGCGGACCCCACCTCTAATGAAAGCGCCTTGACTTTGACGATCTAAAAGCCAAAAGCAAAGCTCTAATTTTGTGTTGGTACTACTGCTATCACCATGAAAACCAGTTGGCTTGTTCCGTATTCAGTAAAATCAAGGCTATTCCATCTATTCTACGCTAGATGAACAATATGAAACGATAACTGCGGATAGGTACCGATTGTAACCGATGCACTTGAGCTGAGCAATTAGAGAAAACCGTTAAGGAGCCGATAAAAGTGTTTTCTAATTGCGGTCGCTCCTCAGCAGGCATTGGCAAACCTCGAAGTGTATTTTTGCCATGACAAAGCTCCTCATGAAAAACCATTTGCCGTTCGGAGTCTGCTTAAAACTGGACCTACAGTTGCGGAACAACACCAAGACGCACACCACAAATAGGAGAAAGAGCTCGGCCAAATACCTAACGGTAGTGTATGATTAGTATTATTTTTTTGTTTTAAATCCGAGGCCAGGCACGATGCAATGATATTCCAGCATGCAAATGTTGTGCTTGTATTTGAAAGCGCTCAAATGAAAGGTGCTAGACCAGCCGTAGTATCCATCAGACACCTTCCGATTAGTAGTGATTTGGAAGCATGTAGAGAAATATGACTAGCCACCGCTACCGTTCTTTTAATGAAATTGAAATTCGACTCTTTTTATGGATTACCTCAAAACCCAGATAGGAATTCGAAAAGGAATCCAAAAATTTCCTGAATTATAGACGAAAGTAGTGACTAGCGATAAGCAATGCACCCAAAGTGTAACCATCTTCCCACTGCTCGCGCAGTTGATGCACGGTAGAAAAAATTTCTCTAATTCTGCCATTTCTAAACTCCCAAAACGATAGGGTTTGTTTGATTGGTCACCAGGAGGCAGTATCCGTCACCAGTTATGCCGCTATAGCCGCAGATGGGCGCTCTAAAATCGATTTCATCGAGCCTGGCGTCAAGGTAAATGCGAAATATCGGCAAGTATTCTGGATGTTGCTTTGAAGCCAAGGGCAGACAAACATTTTGGTGTCAGACCATGGACGTTTGAACAGGACTCGGGACCGTCTCACAAAGCTCGAGTGCACCACACAATGGCTGTCAAATTCGACGCGAATCCGACTAATTACTCTCTTTGGGCCATTTTGGAGTGCAAGGTCCGAACTAAAAATTCACCAGTCTCGAGGCGCTGAAAAAAGCCATTATCCGCGAGTGGGCCAAAACACCTGCAAGTCACATTCAGGCAGCTTGCGATTCGTTTCTGGACCGTCTCAAGGACATAGTCAAGGCGAAAGGTGGACATATTTTTTTTTTTATTTTTTTTATATAATATTTTTATTTATTTTTAACACACTTTTATTAGGTCGGGTTGTATGTATGTATGTATGCATGTATGTATGTATGTATGTAACGGAATCTTTGAGCTTAATTTTCATTGGCTTCTAAACATCTGATCGACTTGAAATTTTGCACACCTATCAAGGACCGATGACAATGCAATAATTTGATAAAAGATTTCCATTATCCTTATTGGGATTGCCAGGATTAATATTTTCTGTTTTTACCTGTGGGCAAAAAGTAAGGTGAATTTGAATCTTTGAATCTTTTTTTTAACACACTTTTATTAGGTCGGGTTGTATGTATGTATGTATGTATATATGTATGTAACGGAATCTTTGAGCTTAATTTTCACTGGATTCTAAACATCTAATCGACTTGAAATTTCGCACACCTATCAAGGACCGATGACAATGCAATAATTTTATAAAAGTTTTCCATTATCCTTATTGGGATTGCCAGGATTAATATTTTCGTTTTTTACCTATGGGCAAAAAGTAAGGTGAATTTGGTTGTAAAATGAAAAATCTTTATTTATTCTTGTAAATCAATTTCATCCCCTTCAAAATAATGCCCTCTCCATGAAATACACTTATGCCAACGATTTTTCCAATCCCCGAAACATGCCAAATAGTCCATTTCCGGTAGTGGTCTCTTGAGTTTTGGGAATAGCCAGAAGTCACACGGAGCCAAATCAGACGAATAAGGTGGTTGCGGAACGATATGTGTGGAATTTTTGGCGAAATAGTCACGAAGAACGAGTGCAGTGTGAGACATGTGAGATAAATTTTCCATTATCCTTATTAGGATTGCCAGGATTAATATTTTATTTTTTTAACACACTTTTATTAGAAACATGAATTGGGTATTTTTTTAAACAAAAATTGGGAATTTTTAGTTTCCACACCACCATTGAGGTTAGTATTTAGTGTGCGGTTGTGTAATAGTATATTACTCGTAAACACCTACATATACTAAAAATAATAAATAGTTAAAAAAAATTAAAAAACACGCTTTTATTGCTGATCGAACTAAAAAGTAGAAAATAAAAAATAGTTTAAAAAAACTAAAAAACACGCTTTTATTGCTAATCGAACTAAAAAGTAGAAAATAAATTTTAATGACAAAGGGACCTATAATGAAGTAATAGCAAATCGAAGGATCAGTCATAGTCAACTACCTCAGAACAGAATTATAACAAAAATTAAGATACAAATAGAGTAATTCAAATTAGAGTTAAAAGCGTGGGATGCATTTTGCTTCACTTTCATAACCCTCTGTACATAGGTAGTTGCCAATAGAATGATTGTAATATTTACTATATCAAGCATCCCACGCTTTTAACTCTAATTTGAATTACTCTATTTGTATCTTAATTTTTGTTATAATTCTGTTCTGAGGTAGTTGACTATGACTGATCCTTCGATTTGTTATTACTTCATTATAGGTCCCTTTGTCATTAAAATTTATTTTCTACTTTTTAGTTCGATTAGCAATAAAAGCGTGTTTTTTAGTTTTTTTAAACTATTTTTTATTTATTTTATTTATAATTTTGTATTATTTTCACATATTTTTTACTTTGAATTGAATTAAAGTTTAATTTTCCAAACTAAATTTATGGCCTTTTTAATAGGTTACACTTCAAGTGCCGGAGCCTGTTCTTTGCAAAACCGAATTGCATAAATTTATGTAAATTTAAATAAATGTAAATTTAAAAATGAAAGTGCTTTCGTTTTTTATTTATGCTCCCAAAAACATAAAAAGCTCTGCAATCTTAATTTGGACAGTTAAACTGAACTACTTCTCCCATTATTTGTGCGAATCTTGGTTTTATCTCAAAACTTTTAGGTCGCCTCCGAAGAACAAACGCATTTTTTGGAAAGTATCATAGATTCCCAAAAAGCGTGTGCGACACATATTCGAAAAACCTTGTGCACTAGTTTACTTATTTTCTTCGCAGAACAAAAAAAAATTCCACAAAAATTAATAATTCAGTGTGCTTACATTAAAATTTCGGCGCCTTATCAAATTTGCAGATCCTTTCCCTTCTTTGCTTTATATGTATGTATGACACACCAATCATGAACTGCAGGATACTTTACATTTCATTACATTTAAAAAATCGCACAATTTTTCAATCAAGTCAGAAGAACACTGGAAAATTGGTACAGGAGATAGAAATTACTTCCGAGTTCTCGAACTATAGTAGTTAATAGTTCCGCGTTATTCCAATGGCGTTAGCCGACTGACTTCTAAGATTTTTAGTTAACCGCTAAAAAAGCAATATGCCAGAGAACAACAAGCTGAATACTATACCTAAGACACAGCAGCTAGCCATCAACGTCGCGACAGTTCGGTTTACAATTATTTGATTGTAGAAAATGAGTAGCGCAAAAACAACAAAGCAATTTGTGTAGTTATGAATATCAACAACACGATATACATTTTATATGTATGTATATAGTAAATATATAGTTATGAATATTTGTACATGCGAATAATTCGCTTAACAATCAACTGGCAGCCGAGATTTAAGTTCAGGAATCCCCAGTCAGAGATTGCGAGCGCAGACTCTCCAACCGGATTTGAGAACAAGAAATTAAACCGGCCATTGTGCGGCTTCTGTCTAAGTTTAAAAGATTATGACTACATATACATATGTTTTCTTTGTATGTAAACAAAATGCAGACGCTATCATGAATATGTGATTAGGAGTTATAATATTATATTTTTGCATACTTAATATGCCATATTTTTTATTAATTAATAGACTCCGATGCCGTCTGCGACTTCACCAAGGGTGATAAAAACTCTTTTTTCGTTTTTTTTTCAATTTAAAGTTAATTTTTCCAACTGATATTCGTAATGATTTTCTGAAATCTAGATATTTTATATTATTCGTAATTAAATTTGAACTAATTAATGATTCAAACTCTGGTATTTCTTAATTGAAAATTTTTAAAAAAATCCTGTTAAGCGCCCACTAACAGGTAATGATTTTCTGAAGTCTAGACATTTTATATATTTCGAAATTAAATTCGAATGAATAAATATATTTTTTTTGAATTTTGTATTTTTCTATGCTTATAATTCATAGAATTAAAAACAAAATAAATAATTGACCAATTTATCTATCTCCTTTAAACTGTTGAATACAGATAGTGTTTTTCAGGCAGAAGTCCTTGCGAACCTGCAGGCACGCAAAATGCTTAGGGAACGTGGGAGCGAGGGAGATATTAACATTTTCTGCGATAGTCACTCGGCGATCAAGGTTCTGACGACGCCATGGCGCAGAACCAAACTAGTCAACTCCTGTATGGAGGAGATCAAATCTCTTGGGTGTGCAGGTAATATTACTCTGATCTGGTTTCCAGGACATAGGAACATAGAGGGAAATTAAATTTCTTATGAGCTTATCAAGAAGGGAACTGAATTTGTCTCAGAGACCTCCTACCCGGTCATGGACACCACCCTGATAGTTGTTAAAGAGGAACTGCCAAATTATTTCTCAAGAAAGCGCAGAAAAGATGGAGCTTCATTTCTTCATGTGCTATTTCGAAAACCCTTTGGCCCCAGTACAATATATGAAGGACTCAGAAAGTATTGGGGACTCCACGCCATTCAATTTCCAAACTCGTAGCTGTGTTTACCGGTCACTGGACGATCGGCACACACGCGAAGAGCTAGAGTTACCATTTAACCCCCATTGCAGAAGCTGTGAGGACCTTTTAAAGAAGGAGACAGTTGAGCACCTTCTCTATAAATGACCAGTTTCAGCAGGTAGACGATTAAGTTGGCTGGGTGCTCCTTTCTTCGACAGGATGAGGCAGTGCGCCAATCCCATCAATCTTCTGCATTATATCAACAGCTCTTACTGGCTGTAGATATCTTCCTGTTGGAGGTCTCTTAATGGTATCGAAATAGCGCTTTAGTGCTACTTGAGGAGTGCCAGAGTGGTACTTCAACCATTTACCTCCCTATCTACCTATAGCTGGATCGGATTTTTCTTTTTCAACCTTAAAAAGATTCGCAATGGTGACATGAGGGTATAGGTCAGTTCATTTGGATGTGATTGAAGACGATTCCGGTATTTGCTGGTTACATTTTTTAGTTCCTCTTTTATTAAAGGGAATTTTAAGTCGCAATGAATTTGGGGATTCGTCACGTACCACGGAGCGTTTACCAGGGTGCGTTGGGTCTTGGATTGGGAACGTTGCAGAGTTTCCAAATTTGAATTTGATGCTATGTTGCCATATGTTGGATACGCTTGTTGTCCATTGGGAGCGCGATTTACGGTTTAACAGCAAATACATATTTCAAAATATCAAACCGAGGTATTTCTTTCGGCAAAGATATGCGTTTTTCACGCCATTTGGAGATTTTATTTGTGCCGATTTCGTGATGAGAAGAGGCTTCTGTGGGATCTGCTGCTTGCGTCATAATAGCAAAAGTACCGGTTAGAACACCATTTGTGATTGGCAGTTTGTGAGCAATAATTAGGTACAGTATTAGACCTAATATGCTGTCTTGTGGGATCCCAGCTTTAATTTGTTGGAAAATGGAGAATTCCTTCAGAACAATAGAGGCCCGAGATGGCTACCTTGAGGCTCACCTGTAGTAACTTTGATGGCATTGTTTATGCGATCGAATTGAGTTCTATCTGTGAGATAAGATGCAAACCACTCAAGTAAGCTAGGGTGAAGACCCATTGAACCCACTTTTTTAAGTAGGATACTATATGGCTGACTGAATATGGCATCGCATTGTTGGCCTGTTTCAAATTGTTTTATTTCAAATTTTTAATTTGCGAATAAATTTAAATATCGTAGTAGTGGATCTACCCTTGACAAAGCCTTGCTGATAAGGCTATATGAGATCTGAAATTTGGAAAGAATCAAATGACGAAAATTATGTAAAAATTCATCAGAAGGCATCGATTTATTAAAGATATTTGTAAACGGTTAGGCTAACGATGTAGGACAGTTTTTTAATAATATAGAAGGGAAGCCATCTTCTTCACGAGCTTGGTCTTTTGTCAAGGCCAAAAGGCCCCCGAGTACATCATTAAATGAGAGCTGGAAACCTTTAAATGTTCGTGAGCTGTTAAAGGAGGTATTTTCTATTCCGGTATCAGATTGACAAACATAAACGGAACGAAATAAATCTGCAAATATTATATTAAAATTAAATGTAACTCCTATCCCTAAAGTTTAGCCATCTTAATAATAATGCCACATTCCTGCTTATTTCATTATTATGATAATGACATGAAAACAAAAAGTAAAGGATTATAATAGCACACAAAAGATTTTAAAGGCGAAGGTCAAACCTCCTTTTCATTGGCTCAAGGAAGAAACGGACCCGTGAAACATCATTTCCTATATCAGGGGCAAGAGTTGATACTAACTGGAAAATCACAACCGCGCACTATAATTTTATTCACGTCTACGGTAAGTACCTACATACATATGGATATATTATATAATTAATGTTTATTGCAATATGAAATAATGATCATGAATTTGCTCGCTTCTGCAGTTCAGCACACAGATACTTGCATAAGTAAATTACATAAGAATGCTCGACTAAAAGCGAAAGCGACAACTATTTATATGTACGTATCTATATACATGTAAAAAACCAGTTCCAAAAAGTTAATAAAAAAATTAAAACTGGCATTTCGATCTCAAACACAAAACAGACTTACATACATACTTACATGCGGCATTGGAAGTTTTCGAAGCGGTATTTTCGGATCACATTCCATTGTGTTGCAGATTCAATGTCAATGTCAATTCGGTTCACTGCCGTTTCCGTTGCCATGTGCTTTTCTATTTACATTATATAATATTAACAGGGGCGATTTTTTTTATTCAGGGGAGGGATTTTTGGGTGCTTACATTCCCAGTGGCTCTACAAATGGATTGAGGCTAATAGGCTTTGATAGGAACCGAGACGCTCTTCTAAAGTGATATCCTTGTAACCAAGATTCTGTTTAGAAAAAAGGCGTAGAATTTTGCCACATTAACCCCATTCTCTGTTTCTGAGCACTTTCACTTTCTAAAAACATGTAATGTGTGAGTACAGGCAGCAAATTACTGCATATGCTGATGTTAACGGTATCATTACACAAAAGGAGGAGAAAATTCAGAGAGTGAGGCCAACATCAGATTGTTAACAGGCTCTCAGCGATTTTCAAGGAATCATCTAATTTGCCGACGTAACAACAAAACTGAGATTGAGAGTGATCAATTTAGGGGCCGTTCAAGTATTACGTAAGCAGATTTATTACAATTATTTACCCCCCCATCCCCCTTGTCAGCAAAAGTAAGCAAAGCTTTTACCCCCTCCCCCCATGCTTACGTAAATATTTTTCAATTAAAAATGTATTTTTTTATATTATAATTATCATTTTAAAAATAAGAAAATAGATTTAGAATAGAGATTAGATTTTACTGTTGCAGTATTCAACATAGAGTAAGGGACAAAAATATTATAATCTTACGAACATAACAAACTTATTTAAAATTTTTGGTACACATATTAAATTCAAATTAACAGTCTTCAGTCCATGAAACCCGAATCCATGATTCTATTGTAAGTTTTCGATCACATTGGATTGCTGCTCAGTGTTGTGAGTCTGCTCACTTTCATCCGATTTTGGAAAGTCTACGTCGTTCTCATCGAGCCATTGAACATCATGGTGCTCTAAATTTTGAATAATGCAAATCAGTTCATTAGCACGGCAAGCAGCGACTCTTACAGGTCTAACTTTCCTATCAGTGTGCGTGTTTACTTTTTTATGGATCTTCTCGATGTGACGATTTAGTGACTTGATGGAAGCATGATAAAGACCACACTTTTTGCATGTTCGACTTGATTGCCTCAATTTTGCCGTGACAAAAATAATCGTAGGGCATTTGCAGGAAATCTTTGAGTGAAGCACTTAAGCGTAGAGCTAAATTGACTGGAAGATCAAGAAAGTGCCCTCCTTCATTCAAAACCAAGTCATCAACTGTTTGTTTTACTTTTACAGGTGGTGCAAGAAACCTGTTATCTAGTAATCTGAATAGGCCACTTCTTGGACGACAGCATTCTGTATTTCTACATTTTACAATTTGAAGCAAGTATTGGCTTTCACGCACATGTTCTGAATACCATTTAATGTCTGGAAAATCAGGAACATCTTGTTGACCTGCCCCAACATATTTTGCAGTAACATTATAGCCATCAATTTCCATGGAACTCCATACTTCAGCTAATACATATCCTGCAAATTCGAAATTAGATCTTTCTAAATGTTCATCAATTGTAACGCCACGTTCATCCAAATGAGACCCAAAATGGTCATGAGGCAATATTAAACCAGCCAGTTCCCGACTAAGAGGAGCCATTCTGCGCTCTATTCTGTTGTACGCACTTCTTCCAGGAGCATTGGTAGCTAAAAACATTGCATCGAAATCATGTCGCTTAAAGTGTTGTATAGAAACCCTATGACTTTTTCATAACGCGGATTTTCATCTGGCCCTCCATCAACCGTCATGATTACCACTGGTTTTACTAGTGGTCAGTTTTAGCTAATGGTCGAAACTCTTCAAGTTCGAGAAGCGTCTCGAAATCCTGAGCATGAGTATTAGCAGTAGACGAACTATGCTTTCCACTTCGAATAGCGATGTACATATGTTGGTCCAAAATATCCAACGGTTGTCCTAGCATACTGGAAGTGATTTCGATACCAGCATAAACAGACGGTATCAATTTATGACGCTCAGCGATTACCCAATCGTGGTCAGGTAATTTGATTCTATATTCCATGTGCATTAGAAGAAGTGCTTGCTTATTTGCCACAGTTACGCCAATAGGGACTCTAGCTTTATCATCTTGAGATATGAAAAATACTTAATCTTCTAGTACTCATAGGTACCTAAAATGATTTCGTCACTCACCTTGGAAAAAAATTTAGTAGATTGGATTTATTCTTAGTCGCCGCTTGCAATTCTTCTTCAATTCTCTTAGATACAATGATATCTAGTTCCTTGTCGGATTTTGCTTGCAATTTATAATTTCGCCACACTTCGTTAACTAACTTTTGTACATTTTGTACGTGTGATTTTCAACGTAATCTTATGTACGCGTTTATAGCGCACCGGGTTACCTTGGCCGACCTGTTGTGTTTGGTGTAGGGTGTCTGTCTGTTCCGGATAACGAAATCATTTCATCGCGCGTAGGGCCTGCAATACCGGATTCGATAGTCTCGCTCGGTCGCCAGCTTGATTTGTCGATTGAACGTATTACCGGTTTCTCGGAGACTCTATTATTATCGGACCCAGTCAAAATTTTTGGCTATATCACCCGATTATAAAAAACGAAAAGTAGAAATAAAAAAAAATATTGTTGTTCAACAGCCAGACTCACCTGGCTCATTATGTACGGTTACCAGTACGTGTACTACAGTATACTGCAGCGTCGACAACCTGGCTCACTATAAACGTACCCTAAAGCGAGTGCCTAAACGTATGCGTGTATATTTGCGGGAATCCCCGAAAATGCGTTTCGTTTTCAAGCATAGACAATGTGAGGGTTGCCATTCGTGTAAAAAAGTAAATAACTACCGATGACGTAATCATCATCTAGACTCCCTTCCCCCCACGTCATCCAAAATAAGCAAAACAAAGACCCCACCCCCGCATAGTGCTTACGTAATACTTGAACGGCCCCTTAGAGGTATTGAAGTTTGAAATAAAAAAACGAAAATTAAAATTGATTGGGCAATCTTTATTATTTCATGAACCATTCATGACATTTAATTTTTTTAAAGATAATTCCATTTTAAATTTTGTCCAATTTTGAATGACTCTCGAGGACTTCGGTCGGTATCTCGTGAATAACTTTAGTTATGTTGGCTTCCAATGCCTCAATCGAAGCTGGTTTATCCACAAATCATTTAAACTTTACATGCCCCCACAAATAAAAGTCCACAAGTGTGATATCGCACGATCTTGGTGGCCAATCCACTGGTCCAAGACGAGAGATAAATTGCTCACTGAAACGACAACGAAGTAAATCCATTGTTTCACGGACTGTATGGCAAGTAGCGCCGTCTTGTTGGAACCAAATGTTGTGGAGATCACAGGCTTCCATTTCTGACATCAAGAAGTCGTTTATCAAATATGATTCCTCCAGCTCATAGGCGCACTAAACGGTTGTTTTCAATGGATGTATTGTATGTTATTGAATGGCTTCGGATTGCTCTTCAGCCCAAATACGACAATTTTGTTTATTGACGTAGCCATTAATCGAAAAATGGGCTGAAAAAAATTCGGGCCCCAAAATGCGGATCTTCGGCGAGTTTTTCAAAAGCCCAACAACTGAAATAATGACGCTTTAGAAGATCGGCCGGCTTCAAATCTTGGATTAGCTGTATTTTATACCCTTTCAAACCAAGATTTTTGCGTAAAATCGTCATCGTAAGTAGTGCCAAAAATAGGCCTAGTTTTTGAAATTGGCGCCGAATCAATTCTTCCGGGCATTCGGTAAAACTCTCATTCACAACCACAATATTCTCTTCACTTCGGGCTGTACGTAGTCTAATCGGTCGAGTATCGTCGATTATTCTCAATTTTTGCCAATGGTTTACCGAATAGTGCGTTCGGTAGAACGGTTATGTACACCATAAGTTGGTCTGAGCGCGCGATGAACCGTCAATTTTCGTGATACATTTGAATGATTTGCAAACGTTGTTGAAGCGTAAGTCTTTCCATGATGAAATGTCAATGACGGGTAACGGGTAAAAAATCAACGCAGGTATTGCTCACGTTACGTCGTGGCCATCTGAAGAACGACTGACTATGCCATAGCAGCCGAAGTTACCTTGATTACATCCACCAATCAGCGCGCGAAACATCGTCTCTCGTCAAACAACCCGACAAAACGTAGGAACCAGCAATGGCAAACCTCTGAGTGTATTTGTGCCACGAAAACTATTCTCATAAAAAACCAGCTGTCATTCGAAGACGGCATACAACTGTAGGTACCCCATTTGTGGAACAACATTAAGGCGCACCCATTAATTTGGAGGAGAAGTTCAGCCAAACATACAACAACATGTCTGTACGCCAATTTTAAGTTTATAAATGCAGTATTCGTTTGCGTCCAAAGTAGCCCCATTTTGTTTCCTTTTATTTGTGTATCCAGCAGTTGGATGTTTCGTTTTATTCAAAGGGAATCTATACGAGGTGATTGCAATATTTTTAAGAAACGATAACACTTCAAGCTAATATAGGTATGGCAAGAGAAGCCAATTTAGCACGCAATTGTCTAGGAAGAATGCGGATGATTTGATATTTCTTTCCACCAGACACTTGCTAGCTCCATGAACAGATGTGTAATGGAGGTGATTAGTAAGAAAGAAGAAAAATTGTTTGAAGAATTGTTTGTTTAAAAAACTTGGGTATTTGTATTTTGCCCGGTATACCATATTTTTTTCGTTTGAGTAAACCGTATTTGTTTTTTTATAGATGTAGAAATCCGACGGCATAGCTTTCTCTTGAAAATGTACATATTTTGTATTAAATAAAATAATGAATGAATTCTCAGCTGCGTTCATATCTATATAAAGGGTGTTTTTTTTAGAGGTTAGGTTTTCAAGTTGGCACTACTTTTTTCGTAGATGGTCTTTTTGACAGCTGTCACTTGATTTATGCTCAGTTTGGTTTGCCATTTCATAATGAATAGACTTACACCTGAACAACGTTTGCAAACCGTGCAAATGTATTACGAAAATAATGGTTCGGTTCGCGCGACGCATCGAAGAAAATTTTGTTCAGCGATGAAGCTCACTTTTGGTTGAATGGGTATGTCAATAAGCAAAATTGTCGCATTTGGAGTGAACATAATCCACAAGCCATTGCTGAGACGCCGTTACATCCTCAAAAAGTCACTGTTTGGTGTGATCCATGGGCAGAGGGAATCATTGGTCCATATTTCTTTAAAAATGAAGCCGGCCATAATGTTACAGTCAATGGAGAGCGCTATAGAGCCATGATTAATGACTTTTTCGTGCCTGAATTGGACGATGTTGATGTGGACGACCTTTGGTTCCAACAAGACGGCGCTACATGCCATACAGTCAACGCAACAATCGATTTATTGAAGGAAACTTTTGGTGAGCGCATTATCTCGTGCCGTGGACCTGTGGCGTGGCCTCCAAGATCGTACGATATAACACCGCTGGACTATTTCTTGTGGGGCTATGTGAAGTCGCTTGTCTATCCAGATAAGCCCGAGACGATTGACGTCTTGGAAGAGAATATTCGGCGCGTTATTGCTGACATACGGCCCCAATTGCTGCAAAAAGTGGTCGAAAATTGGGCCTCTCGGCTGGAATTTATTCGAGCCAGCCGCGGCGGCCACTTGCCCGAAATAATTTTTAAAACATAATGGCAAACCATTATCTTTATAATAAAGCTAAATTCTTGGCCATAACATTAAATTATATACGTTTTATTTCATCTTGAAAACCTAACCTCTAAAAAAAACACCCTATATATGGGGGGACTAACAAAATTTCGGTAAGTCGATGGCATTATTTTGAAAAATTTACGAATGCCGTTAGTTTTGAAACGAATCGAAAAAACGTAAAATAATTGATGCAATGTCAATAGAACTTCCGCCAGTGACGCATATAAAACGGACACTCTATCTCTAGGTTAAACGTTGGCACATGTGTGTTGCTTCAGACAGGTCATATTTTTCACGAGATAAAATAAGTACGCCTGAAATTTAATTCTGTTTTGTTTTATTTAAACATTCTCGGTACATTCTGATCATAGGGTACAAAGAAATGTGCTCAATAGGTTCCACGAATTTTGAATGAGGGTCTAAAAGACGCTAGATTAAATTTTGATCAATATTTTTTAAGAAAATTTGATCGTAACAGTTGACGAAGCTTGATTTTTTAAGTATGACCCAGAAGTCGAACAACAGCGGTTTGGAGCCCAAAAGGAACAAATCCACCTGTGAAAGCGAAGCAACAAAAGTGATGACACTCGGTTTACTTCACCAGAGCAAAAAATGTTTGCTGTTATTCCAATAACTCTTCTCAGTAAGTAACTTCCAAATGGTATACTCAAAACTGCTTACCAGAAGTGTTCAAAAATTTACTTGAAAATAGGAAAAACGAGGAGCTGCGGCGCTATTTCTTACACCACGATAATGCGGCGGCTCACAGTACTGAAATGACAAATAACTTCTTTGCGGTTTCTGGCATTGAAGAAATTCGTCCATCGCCCTAAATTCTGCGGATCTGGCGCCGTGTCATTTCTGGTTATTTCTGAAAATTAAAAAAAAATAGAGGTAAAGTCTTTGGTAGCCATGAAGAGAAGCTGCAAAAATGCGTTTTTGAGGACTTTTTTCTGCAGTGGATTAACAGATCAAAAAAAAGTATTGAAATTAACGGCGATTATGTGGAAGAGATAAAAATAATGAAAGTTAAAAATAAAAATAAAAATAAAAATAAAAATAAAAATATAGGGTTTTTCAGTAAGAGCGCTTCAACTTTTGAACTTTTTTGAATAAAACACAAACGGTTTGACTTTTTTAACTAATTTTTTTTTATTATCGAGTTTGCATGACCACCGCGTGCACGTTTTACGAAGTCCAATCGTTGAACCCAATTTTCGACCACTCTTTTGCATAAATCGGCCGAAATTCCAGCAATTTCGCGTTCAATATTGGCTCTGAGCTCACAAATCGTCGCCGGCTTGTTACTGTAGACCAATGACTTCACATAACCCCAAAACGGGACGGCTTGTTAAATGGACAGTAAAATGGCCGTAATGCTCTTAAAGTAGCAGCAACAGAACGATTATTTTCATAAAAAATTTGCACGATTTGCAATCGTTGCTCAAGTGTGTAGCGTTCCATGATGAAATGTATACTAATGAAGTTTACAAATGACAAGCGAAAAATAAAAAATACTGCGTCGTTCGCCCTCCCTATCGGAAAAAAGTTGAAGCGCACCTATTGAATAACCCTATAAAAATGTATCCTTATTTGAATTCAAACTTTTATTAGTTAGTCCCTCGTACGTGTTTTTCTATGACATTTTTCGATTGTCCGGTATAATTTTTTCGCTGAGTGTAGCAATAAGCGTGCTTTTGTTACAATAAGTGTTCAATTTCTAGTAAAAAAAAGTAAATAGTAATAAGAAAAAAATAAATTAAGGTAAGAATAGCAATAGGTTGTTTGTATATTTCATGCAATTATTTGTGTTCTGTTCGGTATTATAAATCTAATTGTGAAGTTCAATTTCTCTCATTTTAAAAGTGCAGCATTCTGTAATACATTGCATACCCATTGCGAGGCGGTATGAACAAATCTAAGCGATAAATAATTAAATAAATTAATGTTCATTAATTCATTCAATTAATTTGAATTGAAGGTAGCATTCCCGTGATGTTGTAATAGCAAAAGTAGTCCAATTGCTCTCAAGCACTAATTTATTATCATGTTTTTTTTCAATTGCGCAAATTAATTTACTGACAGGTTAATATAGAGCATGGCCTTTGGAGTTCGAGCTTCGAAAAATCGATTTGAAAATTTTCCCTTAATAAATATGCATTTAGCGAATTTAGTCCTTACGCCACGATGTGCAGGATACAGAAAGTGACGCAGTCCGAAAATCACTACTTTATTTTTTTTCTAAATACACAAAACAAAAGAAGAGAAGTTACGTAGTTGTAAATATTTCGTGGACCACTTTGAAATATTGTGATTTGGATATTTTTAAGTTTTCAAAACATTGGAACTTTTTCATTTCCTTAAAGTATGATATCTTAAAAATATTGTGTGAAAATTTGAAGTGATTCCGACAAATACTTTTCGAGTTATTCAACAATTAACAAAGGGAGCTAGGGAGCTCGGGCGCTCCGGAGCCCGATAGCAAAACTTTAAATGCGTTTTTCTCAAAACTATTATTTCTGAACTGGCGATCACTGTAACTTAAAAACCGCTTGGTAGATTTCAATAAAATGTACACTGCTTTTGAAAAACATAAAGGACTCGTGCCTGAATCTCGATTTTTTAAGCAAAATCTGAAAAATATTTCCTGAGGCCGCCATATTGTTAATTTTGAAAAAAAACTTCAATCAGGCACAAGTTTATCTATTAATAAAACTAATTTCTCTTGTCCGATTGATTTTAGATGAATCTCCAAGGGCTTGTGGGGATCACCACAAGGGACTTCTGGAGAAACGGGCTCAACACAAACAGCGATAACTTTTACATTCCTTTTTTTTTTGAAATTTTGCTTTAGTCAAGTCGAAACATGATGACTTCGCCTAACCCCTAACAAACTAACAAAAATTAAGTGACGCGTGTGAAATGGGGTATCTCACAAATCTCAATATATTGTATATTGTGTCATATCTTCAATACCTGTAGATGATGATCTGTTAAAAATCAACTGGAGAGGATAGAAAAATTAAACACAATTCTTAAGCAGAACAGCCGCAAAGTCATCGACATCTGTTTTTAAAGAGTTCTTTAGTTTAGCCATCCACTTAGCAACGTCATCCGAAGATAATGAGATATAGTGAAAGTCAACAGAATTCGCATCATACTCAACGTTACAATCATTAACAGACGGAAGAAGAAAATTAGATTTAAAAATCGTCGAAAAATTTCTCCCAAGACGCATTCCTTAAGGGGTTATATACAGTTAGAAGGCCGAAAAACAGCAACTTTTCCAGAACTCTTTCTGAGAAAACGTTTACATTTATTGATCTAAATCTAGAGCACATATTATGTTGTCTTTTAACTGTATTTTAAGACTTAGTATTAGTAAAAATATTCATTTGGAAAAGAGCTACAGCTGATCACCGGGAACTGCTCTCAAAAAAAACGCCTTGCGGTGACCACTATATCTCTGAACTGGATCCTCTGAAATTAAAAAACCAAACTGATTTCGTTAAAGTAATTTCAAATCTAGTAATAAATCGAAGGAATAAGCAAAATAAATTTTTTTTTTTGACAAAATGGCAGTTTCTCAAACAAAAAATTGATTTTTGACCAAAATTTCGTTCTTAAATTGTTTTTAAAAAATATATATTTGTTACTAAAAAGTATATTTAAGAAGCTCGTGTTAAAACTTGCGACTAATCGGTTCAGCGGTTTTCGAGTAGTGTTGATCACCGACTTTGAAAACACCATTTTGAGAAAAACGCGTTTAAAGTCTGAAAAACACTTTCAATCACTCTGAACCGCCTTTTCAAATTTGCATGTAACTTTGAAAATATTCACCTGAACGTTATTAAATTTTCTGTGGGTATTCTTAAATATATGTATCTACATTAAGAAAATAAAATTTAAAAAATCGTTTTTGCGAAAATTCTAACTGTATATAATTCCTTAAAGGTGATGGCACTAGGCCAACAACAACGTTTTGGGGTGTCACGGCAGAAGAAAATAGAAAAGAAAATGGAAAGGACGAACTATGTGGCACAGTGGACATGCGGTTGAAGATAGATGCATACGAATGGAAAGGCTTTTCGTTATTGCATTTTATGCCGGCATCCGAATGTACACGACGAAAGAAAAACATCAAATCAGCCGGTCTACAGATATCACCTTTAACAGATTCGCATTCTTTAAGTTTTTAGTATGACTCAAATTGAAGGTCAGACTACTTAATTAAATTTGGCAAAAAGCCTAGCGTCATTATAGAGCAAAATGGATGGCAGAGAGGTCTGAAATCCGCGTGCCATTCATAAAATTCCTTTACAGATGTGTCCAAAATGGCGGAAGGAGTAGGAGCGGCTGTCTTTTATCCGCAATTTAATCCCCAAAAGTATTTAAGACTCCCTAATTAACGTAATATATTTCAAGCTTAAAGCTATGCCGCAACAAAAACAGCTGAATTAACTCTGGAATTAACTCCTCTTAATACTCGGACAAACATTTTCATTGATAGCCGAGCAGCTGTTAAAGCGTATGGCTTCTTGCACTAACTCGGAAAGTGTTCAACAGTGCAAATATAAAATGGATGAACTCTGCGGAAATGGGCAAGTCACTATTTACTGGATACCAGAACACAAAGGAATATAAGGATATGATAGAGCCGATAAGCTCGCTAAGCCAGGTATTCGCTTGCCGAAATTGAGCACGTCACATGTATGTATACCCATCAGGAACCAGCTCTAGAAACGCAGTCGGTATGGGAACACTTAACCTCGTGCAAAACTGCCAAAATTATGCTAAGGACTTGTAAGACGAAAACTACAAACTTTATTTTACCACTGTCTAGGAAAGACTGCAAAATATTGGTTGGAGAATTTACGGGTCACTGTCGCACCCCACATCACGCATTCAAAATGGAATTAGTCCTGCGCGAAACATCTAACACATGCAACGAAGCGAATGCCTGCTCTTTGTAGGACTCGACAAATTGCTGACAAAAGACTGAACAGCTTGTTTAAGATCGCGAAGACGTGTATTAAGAATTACATAAAATAATATCTTCGACTCGACTTCGACTATTGTACATAGCACTGAGCCTAGAGATATAAGTGAGTTCTTTTTACAGATCAGCCAGCACTACCTAGTAGTAAAATTGCCCAAATTGAAATCACCCAGGGCAAGAAATTGAATATCGGCAGGTAATTTCATTGATTTTAATGCCTCTCGCCTGGAAGTATGCAATGAAAATATGAATACACCTATCAGTTCATGTGTATATATTATGTAACATTTTACAACAAGAACAAACATATGATTATGGACAAGACCAAACATATGAAATGTACGCGGATTGGATATTTGGCGCCATGATGTCGCGGAATTCTCTGTAGCTGTATTTAACAAGTAGAACTTTCGATCGTGGCCATTATTCTATGATTGTATGCGTGTATATACAAATTTCGTTCTAGGGCGGCACAGTGAATACACAAATATCAAAATAAATGTAAGGTATTTCAGGTAATTTCCCCCACCGTGTGCAATTTGCTTTCTCATTCGTAATGCACCTCCCAATTCACTTCGAGTTACGTACTTCGCCATACGAAATTTTGAAAGCGAGTCACCTCATTTGTAAGTAATTTAGTCTCAATTACTTTGTGTCTTCTCTAATCCTTATCCAAAATCTATCGATACTAGCTGTCAAGCGAAAACGAAAGCGTTAATATAAGCAAAATTAAAAACAAATTTAATTAAACCAGAAAAAGTAAAGTTTTAATAATGCAAATACAGATACACAGATATTATAAGAAAAATTATTATGTGAAGGAGGTGGCTGAACATCTCAAAAATTGTGAAGGAGACCAAATTGTAAAAAACCAGGCAATTCGTGAATGGCCATGGTGCACAGAATCACGGTATATAGAAACCAAAAGTGGGACCTTCCGAAAACCATTACCTTGCTATCGCGATGACTGGCGTCAAAACCAAATAAAAAAAATTGTCTGTAAATATTCTGGAATGACTTGGTAATATTGATATTTAAAGATTTATGATTTTAAAATTGAACAAACTAATAAAACTAAAGTTATATTTTGAAAGGACAAATTATAAAAACACCTCCAAATGGAGGTTTTTTTGTTTGGTAAAGTAAATTCCATAACTTTTGCTTGTATGTATATTCTTGGGGCATGACGTTGCAGCGAATTCAGTAGACGCAGCCTTGTACAGATACTCTTCCCTATCACAAACAAGAAATGTCTCTTCTTTTTGTTTGTATATTCAACCGTTGACGTCACAGCGAATTCGGAAGGCGCAATCTTGTATTCTATCATTAAAGGTCGAACTCTGAGATTTACTATAAAAGTCTAAGATATGAGGAAAAATTTAAATAGGCGACCTCTATGCTCGATAAATAAAAAAAATTGCCATTGTAAATGCCGGACTGCAAAAAAATTGGTAACTTTCTAATTTTGACGTACTGCAAGTGCGGCGAAAATTACTGTTTAAAGAAGAACAGTTTTGTATCGCACAAATTTGTATCGGTGTTGTTGTTTATTATATCAAATAAAATGCAGCAAATAAATGGAATTTAAATTAATTGAGGCTATTCAAATGCACCCTTATCTCTTCGAAAAAGCCCCTGTTTACACACATTATACATATATAATATTTGCTTTCACGACAAGAACAGCGGTTTTTTGTTTGTTTATATGCGGCAATACTTTCATTGTGGCACTACGGATAAGTTTACAAGTCACGTCAGTCAAATGTGTTCTCGCAACGGACCCATTGTGATTGCCCTATTAATACGTTTGTACGTCTTGTATCCGCTAGTTAACACAAAGTATACAAAGTACGTTCATAAAATGACGTTAGTTTACAAATTACGGACAGAGCTTGCAATTGTGTACATTCAGCTGGCAACGTTCTGTACTGTCAGTATTTTCGGTTTTCCACTGAGTGAGTAGACAGCCAATAAAAGAAAATTTGCGAAATAGTGTATTTTTATGCTGCACATCGAAAAAAGTTATAAAATAAAACAGAAATATAATAAGGGTGCGAGATATTAATGAAATTTTAAGTTGAAATCCTACGCCAGTGTCTTTGTCAAAATGGAAGCACTTATTCCGGTTATTAATAAATTGCAAGATGTTTTCAACACAGTAGGCTCGGATTCTATACAATTGCCACAGATTGTAGTACTTGGGAGTCAGGTAAGCGCGATTCTATAGCACTGCCCCTTAACAATAATATGTACATATATGTATGGTGGACTAAAAAAACTGCACTTAAATGACATACCACAATAGCATATCCTAGCGTGTGCAAATTAAAGGACGTTTTCTTATGCTGATATGTTATTTATGGTTATGACATCCACAATACTGTTATGCTGTGATATTTAAACGTTCCTTGAGCTCTATATTTCTTATATAATAACCGGAAACTATAATAGTGTAAAGGACAATATATCGGAATAGTATAAATCAAAATGTTTATAGATTGTTTATGTAACCCATTAACAGTGAACGCATTTAAGGTAAAAAATCAATACTGCATGTGGCGGTAGGCACTTTGTTGCAATAACGGCAGCACACAGCTGCTTCGCCAACACATTCTGACACACGCCATCTATCATAATTATTTATATTCGAGAACACCATGCACGAGACTTGCAGAATGCACCAAGAATGCTGATTGAACAGCACTTTATACATTAAAAAATAGTTACTTTATTTTCTTCCTACATATTAACAATATTTTATTTTCTTTTTTGGATGGTTGATACCCAGTAAGACAAGTAATGTAATACACAAACTCGATTAACATAAAAATATGTAAAATAATTTGTCAATGGTAATTGGCGTAGAGGACAATAAAAAATTAGGATTTTATACATACAATGTCCATAAGACAATGTTACGCAACCAAACTGTTATTTATTTTTGTTGTTATACACCTTGCGCTTCTAAAAATGCCGAAATAATAACAAATTTACATGCCAATTATATTACCTTATCCGGTAGCCCTGGTACCAAGTGCTGTAAACATATTAATTTATAATTTTAATTATATTTAATAAATAAATAATAAAGATAATATATTACCTTAATTTTATAGAGTTCCGGCAAAAGTTCAGTTATCGAGAGTTTAGTGGGGCGCTCCTTTCTACCCCGAGGTACTGGTATTGTAACGCGTCGCCCTCTAGTTTTACAGCTAATTCATTGTCCACTGGATGATAGAGAACATCGTTCAGCTGAAAATGGTGAGAGTGTAATTTCTTACTATCTGCAGATATGAGTAAATAAAACTTCATTTATTTTACAGGTACAGTCAATGTGGATGAATGGGGAAAATTTTTGCATACCAAAAAGATCTTTACGGATTTTAACCAAATTCGTAATGAAATCGAGGAAGAGACCGATCGTGCTGCCGGTTCCAATAAAGGAATTTGTCCGGAACCTATCAACCTGAAAATATTCTCAACACGGGTTGTGAATTTAACGCTTGTCGATTTGCCAGGCATCACCAAAGTACCAGTAGGAGATCAGCCGGAAGATATCGAAGCTCAAATCAAAGACTTGGTTTTGAAGTTTATTGATAACCCCAATTCAATAATTTTGGCAGTGACAGCAGCAAATACTGATATGGCAACGAGTGAGGCACTTAAATTGGCTAAAGCATGTGACCCTGAAGGTAGACGCACCCTGGCTGTGGTAACCAAACTCGATTTAATGGATGCGGGCACTGACGCCATTGATATATTGTGTGGTCGAGTGATACCTGTAAAATTGGGCATTATTGGCGTCGTAAATCGGTCGCAACAAGATATAATTGATAAGAAACAAATCGATGAGCAACTTAAGGACGAAGCTGCATTTTTGCAGAGAAAATATCCCACTTTAGCTACTCGCAATGGCACACCATACTTGGCAAAGACGCTGAATCGTTTACTCATGCACCACATACGCGATTGTTTGCCAGACTTGAAAGTATATATTTTTTTATATTTTATTTTATTGAAAAATTCAACTTTATTTACTCAATTCGTAGACTCGCGTCAACGTGATGTCGTCACAATTCCAATCATTACTTCACTCATATGGCGAGGACGTGTCGGACAAGAGTCAAACGCTGTTGCAAATTATAACCAAATTTGCGAGTGCTTATTGCTGCACAATCGAAGGTACTGCACGTAATATTGAAACGACGGAACTCTGTGGTGGTGCACGCATTTGTTATATTTTTCACGAGACTTTTGGTCGCACCCTCGATTCCATACATCCCTTGGCCGGTTTAAGTAAAATGGATATATTAACGGCTATACGCAATGCGACTGGTCCCCGCCCGGCACTATTTGTACCCGAAGTTTCATTCGAATTGTTGGTGAAAAGGCAAATACGACGATTGGAGGAGCCTTCACTCCGTTGTGTGGAGTTGATACACGAGGAAATGCAACGTATTGTGCAACATTGCGGAAATGAAGTACAGCAGGAAATGTTACGGTAAATGGAACATTCTAAAATCAAACAGTGAGACTATAATAATATAATTTTCACTTCCAGTTTTCCGAAGTTGCATGAAAAAATTGTTGACGTCGTTACGCAGCTTCTGCGTAGACGTCTCCCCGCCACAAATGTGATGGTTGAAAATTTAGTAGCTATTGAGTTAGCCTATATAAACACCAAACACCCTGATTTCCATAAGGACGCCGCACTCGTACCCAGCTTACTGAAGGCGGACAATATTATTGAGCCATTCAGCCATTTGAGTGCACAAGTGCAGCGACGTGCTAATACTCCACGCAATTCAAATTCATCACCTCAAGTGTCAGCAGGACATCATTTGCAGCAGCAGCAGCAGCAGCAACAACAACAACAACAACAAATGCAAAATGATATTCAAGAGCAAGTCAGTGAATTAAACTACATTTCACGTGATTTGATATTTCATATCGGATTATTTTGACTTAATTTTCAGAACCATTTCGGTGAGAACGCCGTCGGTCACAGCTGGCTATCAACTATTTTGCCTCCGCCGCCCTCGACTTTACCGGCTGTACGCGCACAGGAGAGTCAAGATAATACTGCAAACAATACACCTTTACACAATAATATTTCGAGCCCAGTGAAACCGGTTAATTTATTACCCGATATGCCGGCTCAACATGGTTCGAGGCGTTTAACCGATAAAGAACAGAAGGATTGCGATGTTATTGGTGAGTATTGTTGTTTTTATTTTTTTAACTGAAAGCAACGCTAATTGTGGCATATGGCCGAGCGAATTATGTCACTACTACATACATGGATACCCAGCTCTCATTGCACATTCCAAAGAAATATGATTTATAGTAAACCCTCTTAGATAAAATTTATTTTTCATAAGATTTACGATGTAATGAAAGTGATGTCTAATCAAAAATTTCTGATATCCTAGAAGAAATGGGCCAATTTCACTATTTTTTATGGCACTGTAGGCGGCCAGCGTAGCCGAACGGTCAGTGCATGAAACACCAAAATGAAAAAGTTGTTTTTTCTACTAGCAGTCGCCCCTCGGTAGGCAATGGCAAAGGTGCCATGAAAAGGTTCCTCCTGAAAACCATTTGCCGTTCGGAATTGATTCTTTTGTGAAACGGCGTCAAGCCGCACGCCACAAATAGAAGGAAGAGCTCGGTCAAACACCCAAAAAGGGCGTAAGCGCCAGATATATATATATATATATATGTATATAGTTTCATATGCTTTGCTGTGAAGCAAAAATTTGCTAACTGAATGATGTTGAAAATGGCTTATTTAGTCGAAATTCTAAAATTTTTTTGGACGTAATAGAAGGCAGATAAGCCAGAATACTACTTAAGGGTACTTAAGGGTGTACTATATCGTATATAAATAGATAGAGAAATATAAGATAATATAAATAGAGATAAAATATATTTTTATACAATCCTCATAATTCAAATTATTATAATATTAATTTTTGCGTTATTACCTTTTACCCTATTTTTAGAACGCTTAATTAAATCGTATTTCTACATTGTGCGCAAATCCATACAGGACTCTGTACCAAAAGCAATAATGCATTTCTTAGTTAATTATGTTAAGGATAACTTGCAAAGTGAGCTAGTCACACATTTGTACAAGTCGGAGAGAGCCGAAACTTTACTCAACGAATCGGACCACATTGCTGTTCGACGAAAAGAGGCGGCTGATATGTTAAAAGTAAGTCCATTCAAAACTTTGAAGTTAGAAACCGCATTTATTAACAAGTTTATCTACATTTTTCTCTATATATTTATTTAGGCGCTTACCAGGGCAAACCATATAATAAGCGAAATTCGCGAAACGCATATGTGGTAAAATGGAGAAGGTGCTGTAGTGTGTGAAATGTATTCGAAATACAAAACAAGACATCAACGCTGCGCTTCTTCACCAAATGGTGATTTATATTCTTCATGTTGCATGCATACATATATATTATATATTCGCAAATTCATTGTCAAGTTACATTTTTAACTACTTCAGTTTTCCTTTTCCAGTTTATCCTTCGCAAAAGAAAAAACAAACATCAAAAAATATAAGCATACTTGTTCATAATGGTTAAATATACTTGAATTGTAATCACGACAGCGTTGGCTAAAATATAAATATTAACTGTATTTATTTTTTATGTAAGTTCTGTCAATCGCTTTCGCTCGATTTGCAACCAAAAAGACTTGTGACAGTGAAAATCTACATAAATTAGCGAAAAATTCCACTTGAAAAATGCACTAATGGAAGTAATAAAATAATATAAAAAAACATTAAATATTAAACACAGCATCCACACTGCATTTTATTGGATTTTAAAATTGAGCAAATTCAATATAATAATTAAAAATTTCCTTTTGATTTGAAGCAATTAATTTATAAATTGTTATAAGTAACGGGTCAAAGTTATTTGTTATGCTGTGAATTATGAAAAAATGTGTCGATATTTGTTAGTTGCCTTTGTTAGTATATATGTCTGTTTAATTGTCAGAAATAATGCTTTTGTGGAAATTTTTTCATGCTTAATATACTTTCACTCATGAGCAAATGCAACTAGCAAATTCAATAGATAGAAAAAAGCAATGCTCCTACTGTGCGCTATTATATAATTTCATAGCAGTGAATATCAAATAAAATGATTCCTGTTAAAAAATAAATAAAAATTATATTGTATTTACATTGTTTTAACGGTTTTAAGGGGCCAACAAAGCATATAGTGCTAATCTAAAATTGCTCAGATCTGAAATATCGCGTGAGCAAAAATTAAGAATGTATAAAGCACTGGTACGACATGTGCTTACATCTGGCAGTGAACTATGGACCCTGAAAGCTAACGAGACAAAATAGCTAATGTGCTTTGAAAGAAGAGTGCTCCGAAAGATCTATGGTCCGCTTAGACTGGCAGATTGTACTTATCGCCTTAGGCACAATGCCGAAGTGGAAGACATACATAGTTAAGAAACAGATACGTTTCCACGGCAGTCAGTTCTACGTTACCGAAACGACCCGGATTTATATCCGGCCAAGGATTGCCACTCCAACAGCATTCCCCATATGTAAGAATGGGGAATGTTTATGCTGCTACAACAACAACATAGTTAAGAAAGAAACTATAATAAGATTTATTAAGTCTCAACGACTTAGATGGCTGGGACATGTGGCTAGAATGAAAAGGGAGCGATCAACGAGAAAGGCACTAGATCTTCGGCCAATTGGATAAAGAAAAAGGGGAAAAGGTGGCTAGAAGATGTGGAAGCTGATCTTAGGAAAATGCGCGTGCAATGTTGGAGAGAAGCGGCTATAAATCAAGCACGATGGCAAGAAGCTGTAAAGGAAGCAATGGTTCACCAAGAACTGTTACGCTAAGAAAAAGAATATAGATAGCCGTGTATCGAGAAGTAGCTCTTGTTATTGTAGCAGCATAAACATTCCCCGTACATGCACGGGGAATGCTGCTGGAGAGACAGTCCTTGGCCGGATATAAATCTGGGTCGTACCGGTAACGTAGAACCGATTGTCATGGGAGCTTGAGAACTAGCTCTATATTCGTTCGCTTTATATTTCGTTTTTTGCTCAACTTAAAAAAAAAATTAAACCTCGCATCGCATCGCTCAATTTACTCGTTAGACTGAGCTCAAGCACGAAGATTTTCAAATATTAAGTATCGAGCAGGTGTGCCAGTACTTGTTGCTGTGCGAAAATATGCGAACAAAATCGGGAGCTGTAGTTAGCAACTATCTTTTGTCGTGAATATTTTTCAATGACAGTCGATTTTACATATGGAAACGGTCTACGACCCTAAATATGCATATTTATATATATTCTGTATATATTTACCTTTATCTACTTTTAGGTCACGCAGCTGGACATAATCTCCGACAGTAAAAAAATCCTTGCATTAACAGCAGATATTGATACTCGAATTTTGAATTGGTGACGCATCTAACCAGAGGTGATCGTGCTTTCCTAATTGCTTCCCGTTTATTAATACGCATTGCCACATCGCAAATACAAATTGCCATACAAAAAATCAATATTAATTCAATAGATATACAAAAACGTATGCACGTAGTGAAAATGAACACTTTAATACTTTTATTTAAAAAATAAACATGAACAATTTCTTTTCTGGTTTGAAGTGTAGCGTTACAAATAAAAAAAAGACATGATAAACATATTGACTACGACAGGCTCAGACACACCGGTTTCCATATGCAAACTCATGCAGTACGACCTGCACAATAACAATTGCAACAAAATACGCCAGTGAATTGCTACATTTTTTTTAATAACCAACATATTTGAATGTAATAGTTTCAAATAATTATTCATATCAGTACTGCTATGGAAGTATTAGAATTAATAGCCCAAATTTTTGCTTTTTGTTTGCTCTTTTCATTCACTTAAGTATAAGTTTATGTTGGATTACGAATAAAGCTTATGCTCGATTCGTATCCGAGAGCACCCGCACTATACAGCCAACACCACCTTTGGCAAATGCTTTTTCGTGCCATTGCAACAGATGTCCGCTAGAACCTTCCGATGGTATTTCGAAACCGCGATAAATATATTTCATTAATATGTCTATTAAGTCGTTTTGTTCCAGCGCCTCTACAGCTTGGTCCATCTGTGATGACTTGATAGAGAGCAGCACACGCAGAGTTATATTCAAGGCGTTGTCCTAAATAGCATCAGGTAAAAGTGAACGAGTATGTATTTCTTGAAAGCATTGTTAAAAGAATTTGTGGCACATACCTTTACTTGCTGATGTTTGCAACGTAAGGGCGCATTCTGTAGGGCATTAACCAGTGCCTCAACAGATTTTCCTTGTGTGAGGAGTGTTGTTATTTCGTTCTCATCTGGGCCTACAGTCGCTGAGATTGCGTCCGCTTCGTCCTCTTTAAAGTTGTCCTCATTATATTGATCCACATCAATTTTGCGGAAAGCCGAACTAGAGGTGTTCTTCGCCATATCTTTTCTTGGCAGTCAACAGATGATGGCCTTAAATACACAATAGGAAATGTGGAATTTTTAGGTACAATTATAAGAAATTACAAAAATGATTCACTCGAAGAAGAACTTATCAAAGATGTCAAACATGACAGTTATCAGCCAAACCGAAAAACCGATAGACGCAGACTTCGAAAAATATCGCGATATTTGGATTGACGAAAGCATTCGATATTGATGGGTCACGCTCCTCTTGCCATGTACCCTGCACGATCAATATTTCACACATCAGTTTTTACATAATTTTTGTGCTGGCCAATTTGAAAATTTAAAAAGGTTCTAGTGCTAGATTATATCACATCAAAAACATTTGGAGGTTTTTCATAGACGACATCGACAGGTACACCGACCGTGTAAGCGCTAATTCAGTGTCGATTGCCTTGCTAGCAGCAAACAAATCTTTAGTCTCCTAATTTGTATTGGAAATTTATCGAAGTCAACTGTCAGACCAAAACGAATGCAGAACCGTATTCTATGCGTTTTTAGATCTTTACTCAGCTACACTAAAGAGTCTTTCAAAAGACGCGCCCAGATATTGTTTTCAAATAAAACGTTAAAACTTTTTTCATTCAGGTTTCATTATTTTTATTCAAAATACGGCTGTGAACAATTATATGTGAAAAATTACATCATTTATATGCTAACCATGAGCACGTGTACAGGTAAATATCCTTGCGATACAGCAGCAAAATTCTCAACAGAACGTCCATTCTCATGAGTTTCAATAATTTTAACGCGTTATTATATCGTGTAAAATTGTATATCTATCTACTGGATAAAGGTCAAAGATAACATAAATACGGTACCGTCTAGAAATTACTCTCTACTGAAATCGAGGTGTCACTTTTTAGAGACCCTCCATTTACTTACTGAAAGAAGTTTTAGAAACTACACATTTGCTTATTGACGGAAAATGAAATGAATAAATTAATACAATATTCCCATTCAAAATACCAGAATCTTAGTTGTAACTTACTTTTCCCCCCATTACCAATAGATAGCTGCCAAAGAGAATTTCAAATGCGCCGAGGAATCAAAGTAGTTCGGATATTATTAAGGAATGAATTATGTGGCGTGGGAGTATAGCATTATAATATTCTCTAAACGCTTGACATAAAATTATCGACTGTCTGCTCTCGATAATTGTATTGTTGTAATAACTTTCCAAACTGATTGACGGAAAACCAGCTGTTTTTGACATCAAATCGCTTACATTGCGTTAAGGTATGGACAAGTTTTGCTGAATATTTTCTTTTGAAAATATAATTTATTTACTCAAAATTGATTAGGTAACGATGGCGAAGTATTTAGGCCTAGACCGGCTCGGTAAAATATTTCAAATAATCCGCCAATCAGGTGGAATTAAGCAAGCCTATATGAAGATGTACAGGTCAGTGATATTTGGTTAATATATCCCTCGCGCTTATATAAGCGACATCCATTAATATCAAACAAAACTTGGTTCAAAATAACTAATAATATTATATTTTAGGTATGATGATCTAAAAATTGGAACACTCGTAGGTACAGATAAGTATGGCAACAGGTATTATGAAAATCCGTACTACTTTTATGGCCGCAACCGCTGGGTGGAATATGCGGATCATTTAAATTTGGAATATGACGGTTCCCAAATACCCGCTGACTGGTACGGTTGGATGCATTACAAGGTACAAAAATACATTTTGTGCTTAGCCTTTTACTTGCATTATCATTTTATTTACAGACCGATTTGCCACCAACTCGTGATGGTAGTCGCCCCAAATATAAGTGGATGGCTGATCACAGTGAAAACCTGTCCGGCACCAAAGGTAAATATATAAATTTCCAGTAAATGGGCTAGCTGAATTATATAATAGTGTGAATGAGTAGTTTATACAGCGATTCCCATTTTATGGTTTATTTTTGAAATTTCTAAAAAATCAAATATCAATTTTTTATGAATATGTTTTGGTTAATTCCATAGCATGATTCAATAATAAATAATAACTGAATCATGATTCCATAGTATAATAAAATGACGTTCGTTTTCAGCATACATTTAAAAAAAAATATGTTCAAACCAGAAAATAAGGAAACTTCAAATGTGCGTACATCAAACTGGCTGGCACACTTTTTATTAATACATTATGGGTTATTCGAAAGAACAAACATTGCGATCATTTATAGAAAACGATTTTATTCATGTGGATCCTCGGCTCAATTTGTAGCAACGTATGTTGTTAACCTAATTTTCCAAGTGACGGTTTCTGGTTCTATCAATATCAATATGCTTGATATTCGCCTTAAGGTGCTGAATCGTTCATGGATTATTCCGAGCTCCGAGGTGACCACTTGGCACCTAGGCAGAGTGCAAAATATTGACTTTGGGATGGCGCGCCATCCTACTATAACCAAAGTTAGTCCAAGCGCATGCCTTCAATTTCCCGCCACATAAAATCGTTAATAATGCCTCTGTAGCGCTTAACATTGATGGAAATGACGTTTCAAAGAGTATTTCCTCTTCAAAATTCGTTTTTCGGCGATCACGTACGAGTTTTCCAATCCCCAAATACGGTAGTTTTGCTTGTTAAAATGTTTGATGAAAATGCGCTTCGTGATTTGTACTTCTTTTCAGTAAACGCACTAGTTAGGCTATACGCCATTGGCCTTCGAAAAAAGTGTGCAATATTTCCTCAACGTTAATAAAGAGTTCAGCTATTCAACGAAAGACAGTAATCGTAGTCTTGAAATTACTTACTGCTCACCAAATTAGAAAGTTTTAGATTCCTCTCTTTTGCTTTTAATTGGCTTAAATCGTTTCTGAAGAACAGAAAGCAGGTTTTTAAGCTTGGCAACAGTAACTCTCGTAGGATTTTAGTATATACTGCGGTATCTCAAGGTAGCCTTTTAGGTGCATTGCTTTGTAGAATTTTCATTAACGATATTGTAGAAGTTTCCAATTTGGCGTGTGCTTACTCTACGCCGACGATCTAAAGCTACATCATCCTATACGAAATTTTGAAGATTGCGTAAATCTTTCATGGTAAACCAACAATCGTTTATCGCTAACTTTGGCAAATTCAAAATCATAACATTTTCACACTTCATCTGCCCCTATTTTGTTCAATTATATGCATGAAACGCATGTTGTGTCTAACCGAGTCATTACGCTTAGAGACTTAGGAGTTTATCTCGACTCAAAGTTAAGCTAAGAATTTATTCACCCGTTGGCACTATAAAATATCTTTTCATGCCTAGTAAAATCTGTTCATGAGTATGCAAGCTTTTTTTTTTTTTTGATACTGGGTTCATCGCTCATTCTGATTGGAGGGTATTCAAAAAATTTCACTAAATTTGCGTTCGGAAGGCATCATCTTTTATTCTATCATTCTTGAATCTAAACAAGAAGTAGGAAAAGCAATTTCTCACTCACACTATTCTAAAAATACTGGTTCAACGAATATACTCGTATTATAAAATTCTCGGAAGAGTCAGCTAAAAGATAGAATTGGAAATGTATGCACAGTAAAAGAATGGAAAGTAATTCATAATAATTTGTTGGGATTAATAGCGTGCTAAGATTATATGTTCTTAATTCTTTAGATACATTGGCTAAATCTTAGCATTCATTTTTTTAAGTACTACCAACGTTTTTTAGTTGTTTTTGTAGCATAACAAATTCCCCATTACTTGTAGAAAATGCCGCTGAAGTGACAGTCCTTACACGGATATATGTAGATATAGTATACACATTCGGGTCGTTCAAATAACATAGAACCGACTGTCGGGAACGTTTTTAGTAGTATGCTATTATTTGAAGAATCTCTAATTAAATAATTATGAACACAGAATAGGTAATGGTGTTTTCGTTTCTACGAAATAAATGTTGCCGTCACACGGGGTACAAATTGTTGAATGTTGTACTCAACCCCATAGACAGATATATATATTTCTTCGAGGCATAGATAATCTTTGAGGTTTGCACTTCGACCTCTCACCCCTATAAAAATGCATGTATAGTATTTTGCTTACTCAGAAAAGAGCATAAAACACTACGGGTGCATATCTATCTTTGTCTGGCAAACGCATTTCTTAATATTAACGTTTTAAGTAGTCAGTTGATTTTCTAGGGCAACGAACTCACCTGACAAAGCTTCTCAAAAGAGACAATTGGACAAATGTGACATTTTTGGAATCGAACTTAGAATTTTCTCGCCAGATTGCATGAAAAAAGTAGAGAAATCGCCGTTAATAACTACTTACCCATCACCTCTCAGTTCAATAAAAAACACAAACACCAATAACAAATAAAAAAACAAATAACACAAATAACTGAGCAACAAAACTAATTATAGTTTCTTTTTTATTGTAGAGCAATATATGCCGTACTCAACAACAACACCGAAAATCGAGGCTTGGGATCCGAAGAAATCTAAATGAAAAGGAGTGATATTTTAAATTAAATTACACAACAGCGTTAACAACTGATTGTTAAATAAATAATAAATAACACAAACCAAAACCAGTTTCTCTCTGAAATAGAATCTAAAAGGGAATTATCAAATGCGACTAACTTATGATAAACAGTAATTCCTTCTCTTTAATTTGTATTAACCTTTTAAGCGTTTTGTTTTATTTTGAAAATTTGTGCTTATATCTTTAGGGGATGAGTATAGTCGACGAAAACGTCCGTCTTCAAAGTGTTAAAAGGAATTGAATTGAATGATTTAAAAAGGTTTATTCGGTTACGTATGTAATACATTCTAAAATGTGACAAAATTATAAATATATATGTATGTAGTTTTGTTTTCTAAAATATTAAAATAATTAACAAAGCGAATTTCTTTCTCTTGGTGTCGAGTATACTCGTCATTAAACAAAAAATGCCATCATTTCAGGACGAGTATACTCGACATAAACGCTCAAAGGGTTAATATAAATTATTATTGTATTTTTTTTTGTTCGTTATTTGTGTAGCAGTTATTTTTATTTGTGTAACAGTTATATTTGAGACCAAATCGGGTGCTAGCCTCTAAGACGGCACAAGTCAATAATACTCACAAAAATTTAATTTGTATATACATATGTATATAAACCTATGCATATGGTAAATATACGCAGAAAAATATTTAAGCCTGCAAATATTTTTGTTTTTATAGTTTATTAATTGAAAATTAATCATATAAATTTTTTTTATATTATATAAGTTAAATTACATAAGTTTGTAAGTAGTTATCATTATTAGGATACACACATTACAAATTATTCAAAATCTTGGCTCTAAGTTTCATGTATTTCTTTTGTGTTTCATAAGCTTTCTTAGCAATAGCCTCGCGTATTTCTTTATCCGCACCTTTGGTGTTCACTTTTACGCAATGTTCAATATCAGATATCTTATAAGGATCTAATAGTGAATGTGCGAAGTATGCCAACAATACTGCAGAGTAATCAAATACTAGACCAAAAAGCATACGTGTCGCACCTTTTGGGGAAGTCCAACGGATTTTCGCATATTCTGATTCCGGAACTTCGGTACCATAAGGTCCCAAAACCATGATTGGTGGATCTTTATCAATACGCAATGGATAAGTTGCAGATTTGGTCGATGTTGTTTTTGGATAAGTTCCCTTCCAAACCGATACCATAAACTCTTTTTTATCCTCTATGAAGTCATCACTAAGACGTTTCATAATAGTGGACATTTCACCAAATAATTTCAACGATTTCTTATGCTTTTGTTTTATTACCTTCATGCTGATAATTTCTTTATCTAAATTACAATGATGGATACCAAAAAGTTGCTTAATATTGGTATTCACCTCACCGCATATTTCCTTAACTATTGCTTCATTGTATTTATCTGGAATCGATTTCGGTTTGTCATCCATTGTGCTGGAGGTTGCCTCAGAATTTGTATTTGCCTTATTTTTGGCATCAACATTCAAAGCGTATAATAAAATTTCATTAATAATATCCATTTTTGATCTTTCGACAGTTTTATTTAGTCTTTTCAATCTTCTTATGATATATTCAACTTCTTTTATTGCCAAAATGGATTCCAAGTCCTCCGTCCCAGTAGCCATTGCGTCTAGATTATATCACGTAGATATGTATGAGTGAATTTAGTTGTTGTTATTGTTAAAATAGATAATGCAAAAGCGCGAATTTTCAACTTTCAGTTTTAATAGCGGATTCTGAAATGTGCGTGCGATCGTGCTTGACTTTTATTCCTGAAATGATTTACATAAATGTACATATGTGCATATGTACAGCCATTAATGTTTTTACTGTAATGTTTGTTGTTCTAACTGTATTGAAATAACTTTTCTTTTGGGTTGCATTTGTGCATTCTTTTTCTGTTTTGTGTTTAAAGTGAATAGTAAAATGCATAAAACATGATGAAATGCTTTTTGAAGGAGATGCAGGAAATAAAGGGTAGATTGTTCTTTGGTGTTCAAACTATTCAATGTCATCTATGCTATTCAAATGCACTAATAGTTGTACGAGTACCAAATACAATATTGATAAACTTTTCGACACACATTAGTATGCACGTACAGATCAAGCTCTGCTAACCAAATTAAATATAAAGGGCGTTCCAATAACATGTGTTATTTTGAATAGCCCGCTATTTCGGTAGATGTCACTTTTGAAGCTGTTATTTTTTGATATTTGACAAGTAAAAACTATGCCATTAATAAAAAGGGAACGATACACGCTTAAACAACGCACTGAAATTATTAAAATTATAATCACTATAAAAATGATGAAAATTTGGCAGAGACGGTTCGTAAAACTCGAACATTTCTAGGCCCTCGTGAAGCACCTTGTCGGACTGAAATACAGAAATTGGTGAAAAAATTTTAGCTGTTGGGCCAAGTTAGTGATGTGAAGTATAAAACCCGTGCACGTCGCTCAAGAACAGCCGAAAATACTGCTGTTGTAGCCGAAAGTGTTGAAGAAAACTCAGGTTTGTCCATTCCTCTTCGTTCTTTGGAATTAGGCATTCCACAAACGTCAGTACACCGTATTTTGCATAAAGGTTTGGGCCTTAAGGCTTATACAGTCCAGTTAACACAAGAACTCAAGCCGGCCAATTATCAACAACGTCGTGTCTTTGCTGATTGTGACGTTGAAATGCATGAAAATAATCCGTAATTCCGTCGAAAAATCATCTTGAGTGGTGAGGCCCATTTCCACCTCGGTGGCTCGTCAACAAGCAAAATTGTCGGATCTGGGACTCAGAAAATCCAAGAGTTATTGTTGAAAACCCCCTCTATCCTCAACGTGTGACTGTTTGGTGCGGTTTATGGTCCGGCGGAGTCATTGGACCTTACTTTTTCGAAAATGAAACTGGAGCAACAGTTACGGTGAATGAATTGCGTTATCGGGAGATGATTAACGATTTTTTATGGCCGGAATGGGATGGTATTGATCTGGACTAGTGTTATTTTCAACAAGACTGTGCTACGTGCCACACAAGCAACGAAACCATTGATCTTTTACGAGAATAACACCTCTTATTGGGAAACCCTTTACTTATCAGGATGTCAGTTTCGTAAGTTAATTACAATAGCATCAGAATGCCTTTTGAAAAAAAAAAGATTTATAATACTCCCAATTCACAATTAAAAAACAAGATTTCCCTTACAAAATTTCTCTTCCAAAATCTGAGATTAATTTTTTGAAACCTCAGTAAACGTCGTTTACGGATTTATTTTATTTAGCATTCCTCACCGAAACCTACGTAATTTTCTGCTAATGGAGGCAACTGCAAAACTAGTTACTCCTTTAATGTCCCTATTCGGTGTGCTATAGACGAACTTAACGTCATTTGATTTTGCTTCTTCGATAGATTCTTTTTCATAGGATTCCATCAAACTATTGAAAACGAAGTGCAGTGTGTTAAATTGTGAATGCATAAATTAATATAAAGCCTTCAAATGCAGTTTGTTTGGGCTTTTATACGAAAGACGCCGTGGCTAGAAAATGTGTGTGTGTATGCGTATAATTTCTTGTGTTTGGTTGTTTCCATTGCTTTCGCCTACTCTTCTTCTTCATAAACAAGTAAGCCCCTCGCTTTTGTTTGCTTATTCATGCACTCTTACGACACAGCGAATTCGGAAGGCGCAACCTTTTTCTCTATCCTTCTTATTTGTTTACTTTAAATATGAAAAATCTCAATATTACCAAGGCATTCACTGAATTTTCACAAACATGCAATTTCTCCTCCTTTTGCTTATTTTGCATTAAAGAGAGCCTGACTTGTCGAAATCGCGAAAAATAAAGTAACTTTTAGGAAGAAGCCACCTTCACTATTCAGTTCGCCTTACTTTTAGTATCTTGCCGTTTTTTATTATTTTAATTTTTGACAATGTGATAAAAGTATACAATTAGATGAAATGTATTAATATATCAGACCATATTTTAATTGTACAATTAGAAATAAGTCACTTTGAAATAGTCATTAAGCACTGAAGGTCCTTGTAGCCAGTGTGCTAATTAAGTTAGGGTTATATTATAAATAATAATAATAATTATTATTTTATATTAGGCCTTTACGTTTCGCTAAAGTAAACTACAGACCAAGAATGATAGAATACAAGATTTCAATTTCTTGGAATGATCGACAACAATATGTGCTGCCTCGAATGGGTTAGACGTGGTGGCCCTTCCAATTTCTTATGGCACATATTGAACCATATGGACCTAGAGGACATGTGGTTCCAGCAGGACGGCGCTACGTGCCACACAGCAAACGCTATTTTATTCCATTTCAACATCTACCCGCCCTTATTGAAAACCCCTTTACTTTAATTGCAGTTACTTGTATAATATTTTAAAATATATAATTTTAACTTTTGGTAGTTTTTTTTCGTTTTTGGTACCTATTTCACTATCTTCTAGTCCATATTTCCCTTATTTTCTTCTTCCCACAATTTTCTCTGTTCGGCGCATACTGCGGCGATAGTATTACGAACTTCTTCCTCAGACACTCCACTCCTGGTTGTGACTGCAAATATAATATCGTTTATAATATCTTCATTTAGCACTTTCTCATGTGGTTCTTCTTCAAAAGCTGCCGATTCCTCTTCAGTTGTTGCGTGTGGAGCTGATGGTTGATTGTTCATGGATGTTGTACAATTTACATTGCGCGGTTTTTTCGCTTCTGCGGCGTTTACGGCCAGTTGCAGCTGGGAATGACGATGCTGGGAACGACGTTGCTGGAACCGGCGTTGCTGTTTCCTACGCCTATCCTTATTCTCCAATTTCAATAGCATTTTTGATAGGCCGTTCAGTTGTTTTTCAAGAGCAGCATTATTTTGCTTACATTCTTTGTTGATAATACTCATTTCACTCAGTTTTTTATTAAGGTCTATTATATTTTGCTTAAGCTCAACAGTTTTTTGCTGATATTCTTCCCATTCTTTGATGATAATACTAATTTCACTCACTTTTTTATCAAGCTCAGTATTTCCTTGCTTAGATTCTTCCCTTTGTCTCTTCATCCATGCCATAAACATCGCTTTGTTCTGCTCATGTAAACATGAGCAACTTTCAAACAAAAAACAATTGGCACATAGAGTCTGTCCATTGCCTGATGAAGTGGGCTAAAATAGGAAATAGAAGAGATAAGTTAATATTGTATTAATATACAAACTGAATGTTGCATTCAAATTTTTATATAATTGTATAATTCTTTAAAACTCACTTGGTCATCTGTGGCCATACCCTTTACAAATAGTAAAGCACATTCAAAAGCATTGCCTTTTTAAAGCGAACCCATTTACAAAAGCACAATTTCTTCTCTTAACTTACCAATTGTTTATTATCCATGATTTGAGATAAAATAATTTGATAAAATTTTTTAAAAAGTATTGCGAGCTCTTTGACTCGTTCGTCCTGATGAACTGTTTGTTAATATTTGTAAGAATATTTCAGTAGCTAAAAATTAATTGTAATACAGTTCGGCCTACTAGTTTTGTGACCTCATATGTGTACATATATATAAATATACATAAATTTACAGTAAAACCATCGACCGTTACAACAAATACAATGCTAGAAAGGCATAGGGTATTCAGTCGTAAGTTAAACGCGTAAGCGAGTAAACAAAGTTTATGATTCTGGTTTAGTAATCCTGTCGTCAAACTCAGAGCAATTATTGTGAGAGATTTTATTTGAATAAAAACGCATCAAATTCTTCTTCTTCTGCTTAATCGGGAAACATCATTCTGATCTTAGTCGTACGGTTGTCAGGTCATATTATTAATGATGTCATTATATTTGTGTCTGTTTCTCGCCGCCACTGTTAGTTCGCCGATTGTTTTGAGACCTGCCCACTCCTTGATGTTGACTAGCCACGTAGTTTTCTTCATACCAAATCCTTTTTGTCCTTCAATTTGTCCTTGTATCAGCAGTTTTAAAAGATCGTATTTGTCACCTCTTGTTATGTTTCCGAAATAGGTGACTTTTCTTCTTTTTATATCCGTTAGCATAGGAACATGAGGTTTGCATTCTATTTAGCACTTTGTAATTTGATATTTTGTCATTCCAGCATATTCTCATCATTTTTGTATAGCACCACATTTCGAAAGATTCTAGCCGGTGTATGCTTATGGTTTGCAATGTCTATGCTGCGCATCCATATAAGAGTGTTGACCATACATAACATTTTAAAGATCTTGTCTTTAACCCAATTGGTCTGTCCCGGCGTGTCAGAATATTTTTAGTTTTCATAAATGCCGCTGTAGCCATTTCTATTCTGCCTCTTATTTCATGATTATGGCCCTATTGGTCATTCAGCCATACTCCCAGATACCTGAAATTCTTTACTCTCTCTATTGTTTTGCCCCCTCCGGTTAGTCTCGCATAGGAATAGTCTCTGCTGTTTTTATTTACAATAATAAATTTAGTTTTATCAATATTTATATTTAGCCCGAAGTCTTTGCTGTGTTTTTCTACTTTGTTTATAATAGTTTGCAGATCTTGGAAATTTATTTTTTTTTTTATTACTAGTATAATAATACATTATAATTTACAATAAACTGTAAGTCCTACAGAGACTATTAAAAGTCTGTTCGTAGGCTAGTAGTATTTATAATGACAATCTTACAAACTAAATATAACATTTAACAAAATAAGTTTTGTATGTAACATACGTAACATACATTTGACTTACTAACTAACTAACAACAAACTTGCTTATATCTAGCGGTTCTATGAAGAACATAAAATAATTTTCTTTTTTTATTTTTATTTTTTTTTATTTTACAATGAAATAGCGCGATATTAACAAATATCATAGGTGTAAATTAGTTTTTGTTAACCAGATTTTTATATCTTTTTTATTTTTGTCGTTAATTACATCATAGGCTTTTAACCTCTTTGGAAGCTGATTAAATATTTTAATGCTATGGTTTATGTAACATTTTGAACCAATACGTAATTTACATTTTATGTGCTCAATTTGTCTATTTCTAGTATTTATTATCCTTGATAGAAAAGAATTCTTTAAGTTATTGTAATTTTGTATTAAAGCTGTAAAGTAGAACAACTTTTTTATCGAAAGAATGTTGTTAATCTTTAAGGAATTATCTGTTATTGAGTTTTGTTTGCTCTTAAATATTATTTTTAATATTTTATTTTGTACTAATTCAATCCTATTTAGTTCAGATTTGTACGCACCTCCCCAAGCAACGATACCGTAAGAGGTGACTGACTCAAATAGGGCATAATAAATAGTTAATAGTTGTTCTTTGTTTAATATATATTTTAATTTGGCAAAAACAAAGATTAAATATCTATTTCGCTTTATTAAATAATTAATTTGAAGATCCCATTTTAACTTGTAATCGATTAAAATGCCAAGATATTTAGTGCTTTCAACCCGTGTTATTGGAATACAGTTACATTTACTCTTAGAATCATGATTATGCATAAATATATTAATATTTGCAGGTACAGAATCTTTATAAACTCCAAAAGTTAGAAATACCGTTTTATTAATATTCACAGATAACTTGTTTTGACACATCCAAGTAAATATTTTATTTGCAATTAAATTTGCATTTAATTCAGCATCCTCCCAAGTATCGTTTTTTACTAACGTTGTATCGTCTTCCTAGTGAATATTATTTATATATATCCCATTAACTCTAATATTCAGATATTTTGTTTTTTATGAGGAACTTTGTCATGGCAGAAATATACTCGGAGGTTTGACATTGCCTGAAGAGGGGCGACAGCTATTAGAAAAAACTTTTTCTTCATTTTGGTGTTTCACGGGGATTCGAACCTACGTACTCCGAACTCCGAATGGTAGTCAGTCACCAACTCATTCGGATACGACGGGTACATATAATTTTCTTTCAACGTGATGGTTGAAACACGGTTACGGCAGCTATCAGCCATGTTTGTAACTTCGGTTTGTAGCAACGTTCCTTGTGTATTGTCTGTAAACGGTATAGATGGTACCTTTTTTATGTCATCCTTGACATTTGTCAAGTAAACAAATGTATGTATATGTTTACACGATAGAACAATACGTTAAAATGATTGAAACTTATTATGAAAATGGTCGATCTTTAAGAAATAATCATCCGAATGAGTCGACATTTCAGAGATTTGTGCAAAAATTTCAAGAAACTCACTCTGTCAAGGACATTCTATTGAGAATATTGCTGCTGTAGCGCAAAATGTTCCTGAACATTCTAAAACATCGACATCTCGACTTTCTCAATAATTAGTCATTCATGAGTCGACTGTTTGGCGGATTTTATTTGTAGACGTGCTCATAGTGGACATTTAAATAATATAATTTTTCACATATAATTTTAAGGAGACGTATTTTGAATAAAAAAAGTGAAAACTGAAAGAATATAAATTTTTACAAATTTTATTTTGAAACAACATCTAGGCGCGTCACTTGAAAGTCCCTTTAGTTTCTCTTCAAGGGGCCTGACAAAACGAGATAAGTGTATGTTTTTTTAATTTTGAAACTTGGAAAAACAATTTTTTATATATTCAAAATTTACCGTTTGTGCAGAAAAGGTTTGAGACCTTCAAATACTCAGCTTGTTCTTAATTTTGCACCCTCTCTTGGCAATAGCGCTTTGGGAAATCGCGTAGTAATTTCCCAAAATAAAAACTATCAGCTGGATTATTTCCCAAAACATTACCGCCACTTACACAATCAATAGTGCACAAGCGCACAATGACAAGAAAGAGCTGTCATACAACACTCAGCAATACTAACAGGCGAATATAACAGCAAAGGGTAAACTAGAGAACAGAACGGTAGGTAGAAGTTGGAAAGATAAAGAGTGTCAGCGTAGAGAAAATTTTGAGCAAATTCTTTTTCTTACAGTGAAATCGAAAATTAGAAAAATATTTCAAATCAACGCATAAAAAAAAATAGTAAATAATTATTTTGCAGCGGAGCAGGTGTGTGGACGCAATTGTGGGTGGCGAAATAGTGCAACTCGAGGCTTAATAGCAATCGTAGCAAATTGGGCTTGAATTCTAATTGTGTGGTTATTCTTATTTGATTCCATTGTGTTGTGCGTTGCAGCGGTGCTTGAGAACTGCGAAAAAGCGAAAAATGGATATATTGCGTAAAATGTTCAAAATGAACGAGAAGGACTCTGCAAAGCCGGATGAAGCTGAGCGCAAGGACGAGTAAGTAAAGCTGCAATAAGTACATATGCATATGTACTTCAAATATTATGTAGGAGTACGATAAATAATAAGTTTATGTGCTTGGACAAACTATTTCTACATGTGAAAAAGGCAAAACATAAAAACGGTCGATAATTTGCAATGTATGTATTTGTGCAGATACTTTGGCCAGGACAACAATCGGAGGCTGCGCATATTGTAATGTATCCTTCGAGTGTTACCAGCTTGTTTTGTTTATTTATTTAACATCAACCCCACATAGGGAGCGATCTACTTGTTCCCATGTTCCCATGTTTATGCCACTGGAACAGTCGGGCCAACTATAGTTGCCCCCTGGAAAAAATATGAAAAGGTGTGGTAGAGAAGTGTATCAAAAAATACCCTCATAAATGAAAAAAACGTCATATGTATGTGAGTAATATGGGGACATGATAAAACCCCATCCCCATCATTAATACTGAGCTGGAATACTTAATCTTTTTTCGTATTTTATTCTTTCTTTTTATGTTCATTTGCAGGCGTTTCAAATTGAAAAGTGATGATATTGTTAAACGTGTTTGCATTTAATTTTCAGACAACGTGGTATACCTAAGTGCAGACTTATAGTATTTAAATAATTTGTTAAAGTTGTGTAATTTAGCGAAAAGTTAGAGCTGCCAGTAGTCTGAAAAGAAGGAAATTCGCATGTTGGTGCCTTTGAATTTTGCAGTTAATCAATTTTACGTTGACTAGAAGAGTGCTTGCAAATCCGTAGAATTTTTGCCGGTATCTGCATTCGGCCGCGAAGAAATAACGCTCATAAATTAAGGTCAATTGTACAATGTGTCCGGGAGCAGAATTAGGAACTAAAAGCTAAATTAAAAATAATTACGAATGTCAAAAGTTTATTTAAATAACGCAAAAAAGTTTGCTTATTTACACTTCCATTTAAATAAAATTGAGCTTCATCATTTCAAAAGATAGTGTTTACCGTCCGAAATCGCTCCAATTTTTTCTCGTAGAAATTTTTACACAAATTGTAATCGTTAGGCTTAGGCACGTGCATGATTTAAATTTTGAAGGGGAGAAGTCATTTATCTTACCTATATACATATTTCATGCAAAATAGTTTTTGTACGTCCCAAGGCATCAGAGCAGACGCTCTCTTGCGCGCGGACTGAGACGGATTATCGTGCAATAATAACTTGTGGCGTTGAGTTCAATATTTTCATTTGCCCCAGCCGTGGGCTTTTTGCCATCGAACTGGTTGACCAGAACCTTCGTTTTGAAATTACACGGAGATGCGTACTTATTGGAGATGTCAGGGAATAGTTTCTGAACAACCTTCGTACCTCCCAACTGTCCGGGAAAAACAGTTTTGCAATTATTTGCCTTTAATGTGCCTTGAGTAGCATCAGTATAATTTGGCACTATGCGCTACATTTATTTCTAAACCTCACTTCAATTCATTAAATATACAGCAACACGTGTTCTCACTCGTTTTTCATTTGTATAAAAAATATTTCAACGAATATTAAATGCAAATGCATTTATCAATATCAACACTTTCCAATTTTAAACAAGAATAACAATTCATTAGAGCTAACAACAATATTGTGTTGCCGGACGCCGGCAAATGAAAAAAAAAAATACGACCAAAAATAAAGTATTTCAGTTCAGTGTTGATGATGGTGATGGGGGTTATCGTGTCTCCATACTACACACGTTTTAATTATTGAGGGCTATTTTTTTTAAGTGCGGCCGAAGGCTTCCTACGTGGGAAAAACGCCCTTGTAGTCGAACGTCTCTGTTAAATCCTACCTGCATACGCAATCCTTTTTGTGAATCTGGCAACACTAAATTTTCGCTAAATTACACAATGTTAACGATAAATTACTAAAAACTATTAGGTCTCCAGAGGGTACGGTATTCAGTTTTAGGATGGGGATACACCCCTTTATGCCGCCTTTACAACATTTTTTTAAAGCATTGCGGCATTATACTGAATAGGTATTCCCAATTTAAGTTATTGCCAATATGCACCGAGTTTTTGTACAAAATATAGTTAAAAAAGTAAAATAAAATTTACCATGTGCAAAGAAAAATGTAAATTTGGCCCTAGGTATTTTAACTAACATTATAAAAGTATTTATTATTTTAATAACTTTTGAACAATGAAAAGTTTAATTTCACTTCACATGAATTGGTAGCTCAACTGACTTTTTACGATTATATTCCAGTTAAAATTTCTTCCGTGAATGACGAACGTAGTTAAAGTTTTAATATCGGTGGTCGTATTATATTGCAGCTTAAAAACTGTGTTAGAGGAGTCTTATAAAAAGTTCACGTATGCATTAATCACCTATAAATCCACCAAATTAATCTACCCGTTCACATATGCCGGATTACCAGCAAAACTGTCAATCAGCTTTCAATACTGCTTTGAGAAGTTTTTCTTCCTTTTATTTTGGTGGAATATTCTGGTGTTTTTGGTTTCTTTAATTATTACTTACGATATGAAGAAAATACAAGGAGAAGGAATAGCTAATTTAATTGCGCAATTGGCTGCTAACAACAAACAGTTGGAGGAAATCTGTATGCGACGTTTACTGAGGATGCAAAAAAATTATGGCAGCAATACGGAAATGGGAAATTCTATATTACATTTTATAATAAGTAATAAGAGGACAATACGTTTATGGACACACGCTTTAACAAAAATTTTATTAGATTTATGTTTACAGACCTGTTTTCTTTGCCGGCATCCATTTCATTTAGTTTTTATTTTGATGTTTCTCCTTACATTCGTAATAGTAATTATCGATAACACAGAAAACACAGGGTTATATGTCAAAAAGTATCGTTATTATCTAGGATTATTTTATAATCTCAGATTTTGGGAGAGAAATTTTGTATGGGAAATCGCTTTTTTTAATTGCGGATTTTGAGTTAAACGCGTAAAAGTAGATCAATTACTTATATGTGAACGTATTATTAGACATAATTTTACATAACTTAAATCAACAATTAATATCAGCATCACGTGTTTCTGGTTAGCCTAAACTCTCATTATCTTAGAAAACATAGAGAGCTGCAAATTTAAGATTTGTATTGTGACGTAAAAGGAGAGCCGTAAAATAATTATGCTGCCATCTATTTATTTACTTATTTTGAATAATATTCTTCCAAATATAACATACAAATGAAAAGAATATAGAATCGCAAAAAATAAGCAAAACAAAACATTGTAAACATGGACGATGGAAAATGTCGCTGACGCAATCAAGATGACATGCTGAGTAACAACCTCTAAGTTTCTATGAAGACTAAGTGAAACATAAGTCTTCTCTAACAGAGCTATAAGTCCAAGGCAAATCTATTGAAGGTGGTGTTGGTAAATAAGCTGAGTTGTTTTTTTTTTCTTTCGCCGTGTCCATGTGGCTGTCAGCTCAAAACGAAACAAGTCGAATTCATTATTTGTTTTTGAGTTTCTCAATACTTTGCTTTGAAAATCAAACGTACAGAATATTGTTGTTGGTCTAGTCTCATGAGCTTCAATGAATGCGCTCAATAAGTCGAAACGAAAGTTCGAAAATGTAGACTGCTTTGTTTAATTTGTATGCTAGTTTGTCCAGTAGACAATTTTAACATTAATTTTTTCTATAAATTGAAATAAGGAGTAACGATAAAAAATAAAAAATTAGAAAATTATGCTACCAATTTAGTACTTATTTTTAATTGTTTTGTCTGTTGGTTCGTGTTAATTAGCGAGAATAGACCCGTTTGTGCTGCATTCTAGAACACGTAATAAATTGCTCGAAAAAACAAGCCTTTATTTAATATATCCCCGGTAGAAACCCTGCACATCTAATCTGTATCAGCAGGACCCTTCGGTATATTTTTTGAGATAAAAAAGAGAATAAAACGGGCAACGTTTATTTTTTTATTCGGTTTTTACATTTCCTATATGCTTATATTTTTTTATCTATAATTTGGTAGCGTAACTGCAAAGGACGAATTTCGTAAGCCGCAGTGGTTCGAAGAAGCTGAAACCGATGACGAACTCTTCGATGATAATCGCAAATTTGCTTTCCAAATCTTTACGAATCCTTTAGAATTGCAGAAACACTTTGAGCGTCAAATGCAGCAAATCCTGGAGGCAGTGAGTGAATTTGAAGGTATTTGAAGGCTGCATAAGTTTGACAGAATTAAATCATATACATTTTTAATTTTCAATGAATTTCTGTAAAATTAAAATAGGTGATGATGTTAAGATTGACAAAGATTTGAAGGAGGACTTTTTGAAGCCTGGCTTTGAAAACATTGACATATTGAAGGAGTTTGAAAAGAAGAAAGGTGAAATCATGGATACTGACTTGGATGGAGAGTACGTAAATTTCTGATCTTTAATTGTAATAAGATGTAAAACTCCAATGTTCACCGCAATTTATATTCTCAGAATTTACGCTGATCAATTGCATTCGTTAATGCAACGCTTATCGCAGAATGAAGAATTGCCGAATATTTTGCCGCGCAACGACAACAAAGCTTTTCGTACTGCTATAACTAAGCGGAAACTGACCGACGAAGAAAAAATTTTGGGTAGAATACATGGTACTCTTGATAATGATGATGTTCCGAAGCAACCACGAATGCCTGGTCCACGTCCGGAAATGATGACACCAATGACACCCATGATTCCACGTGGGCCGACACCATTTGGCGGAGGAGTTTTCGAGGGAACTTATCAGGTATATTTTGAAAGAGCTAAATTGATAAAGTTTTGAGTGATTAGATTACGCCATAGTTGAATCAGTTGAACATAACGTCCTTTACATTGTTTGCCAGTCATCACAACCTTCAACGGTAAATACATTTTTTTTTTTTTTAGAAATAATATCCACACACCAAAGTGCCGAACTTATGTTGATTAAGGCAGTGCCTATTCTGGGTAGATAGGGGTTTAACCTGCTACAGCACCCATAACAAAATTACGCGAAAGCAGCGCGGGCTCTCTTCGTCTGCAATGAGTGGAGGTTGAGCTCGGATAACGACATTCGGAAGCCGTTTATATAGTTTGGGGATAAAGAAATCCATTATTTTTGCGTACAATTTTTGCGCAAATCTGTGTTATGGTCGATCTTTAGCTCATGGACGATGCTACTACTACAAACTTCAATTATTTCTGTGATTTTCTTTAACATCAAAAATGCCTGAACGGAATCGGCGAAACCAAAATTGCACGTAATTAGCTGTTGCAGTATCGGCACCATAAATTGTTTTTCCTTGTTCCTCTCGGGAGCGTAGCGCCTCGACAAGACTCTTCCATCGTACACGGTTCTATGCTGTTGTCGCTTCCGTACAACAATGGACTTCACGCATGGGCCAAATATTCGTGGGATACGGTACACTAGACAGGGCTAGTTTACTGGGACGGCAGCCCTTGGTCGGGAAAACCCCGAGCCATTCCGGTAACGTAAAACCGGCTGCCATGGGAATAGGGGGTGGGATACGGTACACTAACCAAATATTCGTAGTTTAGTGCGCTTGAAGATTTGCGGACTCTCCTTACTGTGTGCATTCGCCCGAATGCCGCCCTTGATTTGTTTAACAAAACAAGGACCATAAAAACCATTCACAATTTCAGCGGCCCGACTTGCATATTCCCCTTTATCAAAGAAAAACTGTAAAATACAATATACCGAATTTTGTCTTTGTTGACTTCCATTGTTAAAACCCTGTAACCAACTGAATGAAACAAATAAAAACAGCAAACTAATCTTTTTAGTGTGAAATGTCACCTTGACAACGAGCATAAACTTAAAGGCGTTTGATCGATACGTTACGAGATGTCGATCACTACAGCCATCTACCGAGAAAATAATGGATTTCTTTTTACCCAAACTGATAAATATATAATTGGCGCTTACACCAATCCTTTTTACCTACAGTTTTAAGCCTTCGGAGTTGGCAGATATTTTTTATGAGGAGTTTTTTATGGCAGAAATACATTCGACCGCTATTAGAAAAAACTTTTTCTATCATTTTGGTGTTTCATGCACGGAGACTCAAATCTACGCACTTCCGAATGGTAGTCATGCACCAAAAGTCTTGTGGTCTTATGTTTTATACCTTCTCCGAACGGCAAATTATTTTTAAGAGAAGCTTTTTCAAGATAAAATCGTTTTCTATAATTTAATGTTTGATTTCGATACTTTTCTGCGAAAGTTGGATGAGGGTACTCGTCCCTTGTGTGTTCATGGATATTTTATATATTATAATGTAAACAAGTTGTCTTTATCTTTCTCTAGGGGCCGAAAATGTTCAGCCAAAGCGTCATGTCGAAGACCATACGAAAACCGGATGGTAGTTATGAGACTACCAAAATCACCAAGGACTCTCAAGGCAATACAACAACAACTATAACACGCACCATTGAAGGAAAATCTGAAACGGTTACCGCTTACAACAACGCGGCTGGATCCGGGACGATTAAGCAAAAGGAGGGCAGCAGTACCAAAATGGAAGAATATTCAGATCGCAATATTTCTGTAACAAAAGAAGGTTACGCCGTACCACGGAACCTCTGGTGACCAGTGGTGCTTATTGGCCGAAACCTTGTTGGCAACTTATTACACGTCTATATTCAAATTCAGATATACTATGTACTAGTAACTAGATCGTTAAGTGTTTGGTGTTTTAGATGAAATTCATTTGAGGCTACAGATAGCAGATAGCATTGCAAGAGCAGCAGCGGCAACAAAAGTGATAGCAACAACACAGATGACCGCAGCATCCAAAACCACAACCGAAATACATACAGGAGCAGTATGGTAACCGTATACAGATGAATTTGGCATTAAAATTAGCCCATAAATTGATGCAAATTCGATTTGCGAGCGATTTGCAAATCATGTGCACATTTGAATGCTAATCATACTCATCTACTATCTCTGGTGTACAATTCTATACTGGTTCTGTACTGTTTTCATGAAATTTATTTCGTATATCTTAATGTTTTAATTTGATTACGAGCATCTTCATGGAGTGCAAGCAGAACTGTGTGATTTATTTCGGAACGCGCCTCTCCGCGTCAATCAAATAAACCTACATACATATATATGTGAGGACACTAGGATTATAGTGTGAACGCTGGTGTCAGGGAGAGGGCAAGAAATGGAGAATTGTTTATTTGTTAAAACGTTGTACGTTTAACATATATAGGCACACACATGATGGCTTCAGGCCGATGCACCTTCATGTCGCGAGAGACTAAGAAATTTATGTGGAATTTCGAGTGTTGCATTAAAACTGAAATAAGGAAGGAACCAAAGTGACACTATATATGTTTAATGACGGCGGGTGAAAAGGGGGCACTTGAGAGCGATGAATTTTACGCAAAAGTATTTTTTTCTTTGATTCTTTAGTTAGCACGTATGAATTCGTGATATGGATTTTCCTATGTGTGGCTGCTTTCTAGTAAAGATTTTATCCAAATGATTGTTTTTCAAATGCGTCCAGTATTTGTGATACAACTAATATTGGGATACTGCAGTACTGAGTTTCAATGAAATCCATCTAAAGTGCAAGAACAAAGAAAATTTTTGAAAAATACATACATAAATAAATACACTTATACGCTATGTATATCCTAAATATAAGTAAATACATGTTCATTTTCATTGGCGCAACGACGCATGTTATTTTTAGTTATAAATAATAATAATTACCATTTTTGTTACATACCTATAATCATGAGAATTGGCAACCATAAAGACTTGATTATTATTTTATAACGTTATTATATTATTGTGTTCGATAACCAAATTGGCCATCAATCCAAATGAAGAGCGTAAGCGAAAATTCTCTCCCAAAGAGAAAACAACAAAAAGTTAATGAATGGAAAATTTGCCATCACTTGCGAAAACCGGTAGAAGAAGACATATCAGCTGAGTTTGTATACAAACTACCATAAATATACTTTACGTACTCATGTTTTTTCTTGATAAATTTTGCATTTTATCGTTTCTACCTATAAACAGCAACCTTTAAAGCGGCGCAAGAGCGAAAGTGCACAAAATACCAGATTCATCAAAAAATTAATTTGTTTGCTTACAAAAAGTTCAATCATTTCTTTAAGATCATATACATATATTTGTGATGGATAATTTTTGCTGTTTGAAATTTCGCAAGCAAAAAATTAACGTCTCTCAAACTGTCACTTTACTCTCTCAATTTTTGAGTGATGAATGATTTTTTGGCCTACTTGAAAAATTGTGTTGTCGAACACGATTATTTTTAATATTAGTTTAATATAATTTGGAAGTTATTGACAAAATTCTATATTTTTGCAAATCTAATGCATGCTTCTAGAGTTTTATGTGTGCTCAAATTTAAATGATTGGCATTTCATTTGTGCTGGAAGCTCTTAAATTTTTATATATCTAAATTTATTGTACCGATTAAATTAATTAAGGTAAGAATGACTTCTTAAAAATTAAATATCTTATTTAATTTGAACTATTCAGCAAAATTTTCATTGGTCTATATATTTAGATACTCAAATATAATTTAATATATAATATTATAAAAATGTATGTATTTGCTTATAATAAATACATACACACTTTCATATATTTACGTGTGCAATTAAGCTTGTGTTTGATTTTAGCATTAAAAAGTTTTCCAAATGTTCAAACTTAGTTTAGTACAGGTATCCAAAATATAATATTTTATTGTGTTTCACTTCTTCTTTTGCTCGCGTATGAATGATTTCAAACAATAATGACACCAGTGTTTTCCAGGCTTATCCTTAAAAAATCGCAACAATTCCGTTAATATGCAATTTCAAATCATTTGGATTACACTCACCAAACATATATAGCTTATTGGATGTCCTAAGGGGCCATCGCCATTACAATAAACTATGCGCTCAGAACATATGATGGGCTCCACTCGGTGCGCATATATCGCGCCCCAATTTTTGTTAACCCAACGTTTGGCATTTGTAAAACGAACGTTACGATAATCATCTTCCGCCCATACCTTTGTAAGTTCATTCAGCCATAAGCAATATTTATATATAAATATCAGGTTATTTCTACGTACCTGGCCCGTGTGTGTTACTTCTGATAAATCACTGCGCAAGCGATACGGTTGAATTTTTGCAAATGCTTTAAATTTTAGCATATATTTAAAAAAAATTGAGGAATTCATATTGGAATAAATTGTAAAAAAAAATAGAGCGGTATAAAGTGCGTTTGACATAAACTTCTTTGGTTTATGTACTGCACATGAATTTGTGCGATACTCACCAAGTAAATGGCCCTTTGAAACAGTAGGTGTGTTTAAATGGGATTTTGGCTGATCGATTATCTTTAGATAACTTCTGGGCTTTAGAAATTGTCTTTTACAAATTTGAGCAAACTGAGTCGCAAACAGAAATATTTAAAGAAATCAACGTTTTAAGGAGTTATATATAGTTAGAAGGCCGAAAAAAGCGAATTTTCCATAATTTTTTCTAAGAAAACTTTTAAATTTATGGATTTAAAAATTTGTGCACATATTATGTGATCTTTTAACTGTATTCTAAGACTTTGTAATAGTACACATTTTTTTGGAAAGGTGCTACAGCTGATCCCCGGGAGCTCCTCTCAAAAAGGACATTTTGCGGTGATCACTATGTCTCTGTTCGTTAAAGTAATGTTAAATCTAGTTATTAAAAGTAGGAATAAGCAAAATAATTTTTTTTAACAAAATGGCGGTTTCTCATAAAAAAAACATCGATTTTTGACCAAAATTTCGGCCTTAAATTGTTTAAAAAAAATATTAATCGGTGAGTAAAAATCTTCAATGAATTGCTAAAAAGTATATTTAAGAAGCTCGTGTTAAAATTTGAGACTAACGGTTTGAGACGGTTTAGCCGTTTTCGAGTAATGCAGGTCACCAACTTTGAAAACACCATTTTGAGAAAGACGCGTTTAAAGTTTGAAAAACTCTCTGAAACGCCTTTTCAAATTTACGTGTAACGTCGAAAATATTCACCGGGCCGATATTAAAATTTCTGTGGGTATTCTTGAATATATGTCCATTAAGAGAAAAAAAAATACATTTTTTGAAAATTCTAACTGCATATATCCCCTTAAGGTCAGTTTTAGTAGATTGACATAAATATTTCATATCAAACCTCAATTGGTCTGTACCAAGTCATTATCTAAAATAATTTTTCTACATTAGCTACTGAAAAATTATGTTTTTGTTACTACTACCATTGTTTGTAAGAAGGTCGCCTATTTTAAACAGAAATTTCAAAATGCCAACAACAGTTGATATTTTGTTATGTTATTAAAAACGAAAACTTACTAAGAAATTGCTGTCGGAGGGAAATGCTGACAAGTTTATTATAAATGATTGTTAACGCGAAGAAATTGATGCTATAAAGCGAAACAAGAGGTCCCATTGAAAATCTTTGTGCAAATGCCAAAGAAGCTGTAGGACAAAAGAATTTCACAAATATCAAAAAGTTCTGAAATACTGAAAAGGCTATTCTCGTTGAGAGCTGTACACGTTCGGTTTGCTCTTAGCCTCATAAGTGCGCAGAAGTATTCATCGGCAAGGGCCATTCAACGAAATATTAATCATTTAAGCATTATTTTGTGCTACATATATAATGAATGAGTTATTTTAATTTTTTTTTTTGGTAAAAGAATACGCTGACTAATTCTATTTTTAATAATAATCAGAATGTTTCTTTCCACACATGATTACTTTTATAAAATATGGAGTACTATATTTTACGTTGGTAACTACTTTTCTTAAAAGTTCAAGCATGAACAAATAAAAAAAACTAAAAATCATAAATGAAATCCCGCTCTGAGATATTTTTTTCGACTCTATTGCCACTGCTGTTAATACGAAAAGTTTTTGCGAGCTCCTACTCCTCAAATGGAAAGACCTACAGTTTCATACTGTCTCCGAACGTTCGATGATTTCTGAAAAGCTTTTTCACTTGAACACTTATACATTCGGAGTTTTGCTTTTCCTTGAAGAAGGACGATTGGTATTGGAAAAATCGTATCAATTGATATGTCATGAGCACAGTGAGAAACTGCGGACTCTCCTAGCGGCTGGGGCGGCCGCTTCAATAACAAGATCAACCTAAAATTCCCTGAGCTCAATTCTAAAACAAAATTATATCTTTATGTCACACACGCATCATTGTTGTTGTTGTTACCGAAACTATTTATTACCATAAATAATTCATTTAGCTCTTTATCTTAAAAAATGTATTCCATTTCATTGTCTCCGCAAATATTTAATGGTGGTGTCCATCTTTCTTAACGAACCGCAGACCACAGTATCCGCAGATTTGAGGTCCAGGTTTATCCTAAAGTAAATAATAATACCATGATAAGGCTTTAAGTTAAAATATGATCCAAAAATTATACACTTTCATCAACTTACCACATTAATGTATATTTTCGGATGACCCAAGTTAGCATCACCGCCATCGCAATAAACAACGCGTTCGGTAACCTCGATTGGTGGCACTTCATCGATCAATTTGATGGCCCAATTTTCATTTACATATCGCTTTGCGTTGACAAAACGGACATTACGGTAGTCATCCTTGTCGAAAACCTTATTAGAACATAAATTTAATGCCATTGTAGATTCAAAAAGAAAACAGAAAAAATATACTATATAACGTTTGCGTAATATGCTAAGGCCCTAACATCACTCACTTGTCCAGTGTGGATGGTTTCTTCTACATCACTACGGTTGCTGCTGTAGTTCCGACAAGCAATGGCGACAGACTGTGCCAAAACACGATTGCCGCAATTACGATTCAGAAGTTGCAATCCAGAGGATAGTTTTGTGCACGCCATTGATTTCTATATTTTAGCCTGATAATCGAATATCTTAGAAAACGAAAAAAACTTAATGATTATCGAACTGTCAAAAACATATGTTTGCATGCAGGTGATCAAAGTGATGCCAGATGAGCTAGCAAATAGTAAGCGCTTTTTACCATTGCCCAGATAAATATAATCAGAGAACGTTAAATTACATTAACGTTCTCTGCGTTTTCTATAGAGGATTTTGATTCAGTTGAAGGGGTCAAACAAAGTTTTACAGACACCAGACAGACAGACATAACATATGTATATAATTTTGGATGATTTGGAAAATTCAAATACCTAACATTATTTGCTTCTAATCACCAACAAATTCTTATCGACTGCTGCTAAATTTACATAATTCAGCCCCTTACTGTTAACTTTTGGTGAAAAATATGGCTGTGGTGTACCACGCGCGCAAAACGAGTACCCCTGAAACGCTCCTGTCATTGAGACTTCTCTATTTAATTATATTATTATAAAATTTAACGTTCTCTGGGCAATGACAATGCTCCGAGAGTATTTCTGCCATGAATAAACTTCTTCATAAAACAATATCTGCCCAGCGAATTAAATACCACTACGTCATGTATCGAGAATATACAAACAGAAGGAAGGGAAATTACTTGTTTGTTTCACAAATAGAGTTTTAAGCCGACTCCAAACGGCAAATGGTCGCTGCAAATATAATAAGCAGAGAAGTGGGCATCAAGACGTATTACTGCTACAACAAAAACAACATCGAAGATGCCTACTAAAATATAATAAGCTGTATAAGCATCATAAGAAAATTAGCGCAATTTTTTGCAATAACATGTAATGGTGATTATTTTTACCTAACAAAGAAAAAAACGCTTAATAAAGCTCGAAAATTCGGAGTTTATCATATTTTGAATTGGGTGCTGACATAGCACACTTTTATCGATCTGCAAGAAAAACAGAAATTAGTTATTTCAAATTGTTTTTTTTTTTGTAACTTCTTGCCTGATTATTATTTAGTTAAGTATCCATAATTTTTTTGAAACTGCCTCACATCTGCGAAGTAAACTTTTCATTCACTTTTGGCATCTCTCCTAAGGAGTAGAGCTGCGCGCTTCTTGTATTTCTCGCCATAGTTCACTGGCATTTTTAAATTTTTTTGCTCAACGTTAATGTTAATATCGTTTCGCAGATTTTCAGTGGTGTTATGGTCGGGTGTTGTGCTGGCCAATCCGGAACTGCATATTTTTTTCTTTGGGAGGCCAATTTTTCACTACTTCTGCTGTATGCTTGGGGTCGTTATAATACCAGAATAACCAGTTTAGTGGCATGGACTCGAAGGAATATGGTTCCATCGTATTTTGGAGAATATCAAGCTAAACAAACTTATCCATATAGCTATATATTTCACTACTGGTCTAACTCCATTTCAAAAAAATGTTCTCCAAGCTTTTAAGTTACGCTCACCGCGCTTTACAGTCTGTGCTGTATACCGTGGGTTTTTTTCACGATGAACAAAAGTCTTCCCATCAGAACTAATCATATTAGTTTTAGTTTCGTCCTTAAAAAGTATTATTTTCCAGAAATTTACGACTTTGTTGCTATGGGCATTTGCGAAATACAAACGTGCTTTTTTCGATAGTAACGGTTTTTTGTGTTGACATGCCCATACAATTTATTTTCATTAAGATATCTTCGCACAAGTCTGCATAGGTATGTTCCTCATTAATTTCCAGCGTAATTGCTTGAGAGGACTTAAGCGAGCAACGCTTACGTTTCTTAATGGTGGCATTAAGAAGTGATTCAGAGAGAATACCATAAGTGCGCTATTTCTCTGTTCATAGCTGTATAAAAATCATATTATTGTATTTAATGCTTAGTTCTTTAACAATTATAATCAAAGGGTTTTATTTTAACTGCATTCTTATTTACAATTTTATTCATTCAATTTCCGTGATTTATTTGTATTCAGTTTCCAATTTTCAAAATATTTTTGAGATATATCTATATATATATGTATTTATAATAGAAACATAAATTAACATATTTATGCCCACTCAGGGTATTGCAATATTTTATATATTCTGAATTTTATTTGGTCCTCCCCAAAAAAATAGATTAATCATACACTTCAATCAATAATAATCCTATAAAAACGTTAATAATTACGTTGAAGTCTATGTTGTAGTTAACAATTAGAAAACTTTGAATACTTTACAAAAAAATAATAATAATAAATGTTAAACTTTTAATGAAAAATACATTGTGGAACGTGGATACGCAGAATTTCCGTTGCCCTTCTACACTTGCCTTTGTTTTAAAGCATTCGTATCGGCAGACGAATTAGCAAAAGTGTGTTTCTTAGATGCACCGTGGTACATGCTGTTTATTTATCCAGAGACATTTAATAAAAAGGATTTTCTGCACCTTAGCACTTAAGCGGGTTTTTCTTACAGTATGCAGTTCTATTTAAACAATTTCTCGTGCAGTGGGTATAAAAGCTTCCCAGTATGATACAATCTGTTAAAAGAAAAAAAAACTAATTGGAATAAATTAATCTTAATTGACCTGTAACCTGTTGTTGATGAGCCATTTGATCTTCAATGTATTTCATGGTGTCGACTTTAAATTCCCGTATTCTTTTCGCCTCGAATCGTTCCATTTCTTTTTTAATTTCCGCCGATATATCGTCGAATTGCTGTTGGCAACGTTGAACCTTGGTTTGCCACTATAATTAAATAAATACATAAAAAATCAAGTTGCCCAAATCATTTTATTCAAAACCTCTTCGACTTCCTGTTGGGCCTGCTCCAGCTTATCAGTGCGGTTGGCTAGTTCGTAACGCCCCCGATTCTCTCGTCGCTTTGACAATTGTAATTGTGCGTGTTGCCAGTTTTGGAATACCTTCACTCGTTCATGAAATACAGATTTAACAGCGCCAAATAGATCGATATAGTCTTTTACAAATTCGCCCATAATGAAAAAATCTGAATTGGCCTGCTCGGAGCGTAGTAATTCAATTTTTTCTTCCACATCAGCTAAATTAGAAAGCGCACGAGAAAGGCTAGTATGTTCTTCACACGTACTCAACATGGCCGCAGATTTGGCGACCAAACCAGTAAGAGCGGATAACTCCTTTCTTGTGGTAACAAGTGATTTGAGCGCTGAATGTAATTTTTGTAAATTTGCATCCAAATTTTCCACCTCAGTAATTTTTTCATCGAACCACTGAAACAAGAAAGTGTTTAATAGTTAGATTTATTGATTTTGAATGTGGTGAATAGTTTTCAGCTCACAGGGTCGCTCTCATCCATTTTATAGGTAATTTTATTTACTGTTTCGCCAACTTTGTTGAAAAGGCGCATCACACCAGCGCCACTCAGCGTGGCTGTATTAACCGCGCGTGGCAGCTCCTTCAAATAGATGAATAATTAGCACTAAAAATTGGTTGTGAAAATAAAGTAAAATTACTTGATCGCTTTCCAAGAAGTTGATGAAATCTAGATCAACCCGAAGCACTGGATGTTGAGCAGTGCGATTCACATAACGTTGCAAAGCAGCTCGACGCGTTTCGACCCACTCAGCATTTCGCGGTGCACCAGGTTCAGTTTGTTGTGGACTCATTTTCACTTTGGTGCTGCCTAAACAAAAAATATTATGTGTCTGAAGTACTTGTAGGCTTATATGTTTGGAGTTATTATGAGCAATTCTTTGCAACTGTATTTTGTTTTTTTTTTGACTCGCTTATTTTACTTACCTATTATATTTTTTGATGGTGCTGGTGGGACGATTCTACCAAGTCTTGTATATTTTCCTGATAAAACATCATGTATTCCTAAAAAGTCACTAAATCGTCTCATTGTACTAAACTCTGTGCATTTGAATTTCGGAATGTTTGTTTTCGTTGTCACCCTGCGAAAGACATATATCGTACAGTGCCATATTTTTGTTATTGTTAGTATGTTAGATACTTACTTATATGTAAGGTATGAACCGATTCCATCACCTACTTTTTGTGGCTCAGCCACTAAGACTTCAATGAAATAGTCGCCATTGTCTGTCAGCACATCTTCGAGATTGCTTGAAGAAATCCGGCGCTAAAAAATTATAAAACATAATAAATTTAGTGTTCCTATTAAGGGCAGACAATATTTTTTTTTTTTATAAAATATGAATTTTATCATTTATATCATTTATATACTCTTACATATTTACCAGCATTGTGTAAAATTTCTGTGATATGCAATAAGTTGATTTGAAAGCGGTAATGAGTAATTGTGTTGTGCACAACGAATTCATTGCCCTCAGCAAAAATTCATAAATACATACATATGGTATACGTATTTGTTGATAAGATGATTTATTTAAAGTCTTTTACAAAGCAAACAATAGCAATTGCCAACTCTTTAGTACATAGCAGAGCTCAATACCGGCCGCCATGTATGTATATGTATATAGCGTACCGCTGCATAAGCGTTTAGCTCTTCCCCCGTCTTTGCTGCTGACGTGAAAAACAATTAAATATGTGTGAAAACTAAATACTACAAATTTGAGACACCGCCCATTATTATTATTATTGATTCAGATCTGGTGGTGTTAGACCAACGCTGCTACGACATAAATCTTCAGGCGATTTGAGTCATATTTTTGGTAATCGGCAAGTGTCGATTTTTTAACAAGTTAAATTGAATGATTCACTTACATGTATTTCACTACTCGGTGTTACGACAAATAAATCATTGTTCACAGTACCAGGCGCTGGCACTTCCTCTTCCTCGTCGTCCTCTGCTCCGGAGATACTGCCGTTATTTATGTCCACATCAGCGAATTGCTTCTGTGCATCCACTATGCTCTGCTCATCGGCCATATTTACCCTTTTAATTGAATTCTGTTTGCTACAAACTATTAAATTTATAAATTAACTACTTCAATTAGTGTTTTGGTGGGAGAAAGTTTGTAACTCCCTAGTTTTATTCTGCTAGTCAAAAACACAAAGAATCCAATTGTAAAATTTACTTTCTACTTGTCAATTGGACGGTTCAACTTTGTCGATAAAAAGGCCACAGATTGATTGCAGTGTTGCCACAAAGCGTCAAAATATATTTTGCAGATTATCAAAGTAAGCCCAAAATGTATTTTTTTTAGACTTTATTTCATATTGGGATGAAATTGTCATGTTTTTATCCAAGTAAAACTTCTTTCAATTATACCTAAGAGTTCAGATCGCTGGATTGCTAAAAAAGTCACAACTAATGGCAACACAACTTGCTTTATATTACGTTCCCATATAAATAGATGATCTACTTTTTCGTGCTTGACTCCCAATTCGTAATTAAATGGCGAGATTTCCCATAAAAAATTTCTCTCCCAATATCTGAGATTATAAAATAATCTAGATACCATACTTTTTGACATACAAGCCTTTGTTTTCTCTGTATCATTATCATTATCATTGTAATCATTATTTTTACGAGTGTAAAGAAAAACGTCGAAGGAAAAACTAAACTAAACGTCGAAGTAAAACTAAAATGGATGCCGGTACAGATAACAGGCTTTGTTCTAATAAAATGTTTGTTAGGTATTATTAACTATGCCATCATATAACAGAAAAAAGCGTGTGCCCATATCGTATTACGAATGCGTACTGCTGAGACAATTTTTTGAAACCCCAGTAAACGTCATTTACGGATTTCCTCCAACTTTTTATTATTAGCAGTCAATTAATTGCGCAGTTAAATTAGCTAATCCTTCTCCTTGTATTTTCTTCATATAGCTAGTAATAATTACACAAACCAAAAACACCGGAATATTCCACCAAAATAATTTCTATGAAGAAAATCCTTTCACAACAGTATTGACAGCTGATTGTAAATTTTGCAGGTAAGCTGCAATATGTTAACGGGTAAATTAATTTTGTGGATTTATTCCAATTAATTCCCGAGACTATCCATTAACCACACCAGTATCTACCTGAAATTCTGCCCAGAGGAAATAATAGAAAAGTGCAAAGAAAAAATGTGTGCTCTATCCCTTGAGGATCGTTTTCTAAAACATACTGTTTCAGCTCCTTGCCCAGATTTAACATTTTCTCCACACTTTTTAGTAAAAAGTTTTTATTTTCTACATCGGGAATATCGTCAGAGCTATCTTCAATCGATAATGCTTCATTTGTCATTGTCACTAAAACTGCTTGATTTATTTCGTCATCCGTAACTAAATCTCGAATATCATTCATACTAATTTTGTCAAATTCATTCGCCAGTCTTGCTGCGTTTCTATATTCGTAGAATATAGATTCCTGAACTGTTACCTCCGGAATAGTGCTTCCAGCAAGCTCTCAGCTTTAATTGTAAAACTTCTTTAAGGATGGCATAAATCAATTGCATGAGACGAAGCATTGTCTAAAAGTAGTAAAACTTTAAATGCCATGTTCTTTTTTTTTTAATAATTTTCTTGTTCCATCCTTTGCTAGCCACGAATTGATGGCTGTCTTCATCGGTTGACCTGTTTCCTTTAAATAATTGAATACTTTTAATGCTTTCTTCTTAATTACATTCGCGTCTAAGCACTCGTTTTTTCGAAATATCTTCTATCCATACGGTTAGCGCTTGTTCCATTTGTTCCATTATCTTTGCCCGTGAACGAGAAGTGATTTTTGCGAGTACCGATGATCCAGATGATATCGAACAAATTATTTTCTCTTCGTTTTGTTTTGTTGTTCTTTTTCTTGATTCATTTAATTTAAAATGTCAAGCAATATCAACTACCCTTTCTTGATTTTGAAGTCTATCCAAAATTGTAATTTTGGTTTCCATTGTTATAAATTTTCGTTTTAACGAAGGAAGGTATTTCCTTTCCTTTGGCATTTTTAGGGCCTAAATTACAATTTAATTGATTTAAGCTATAAAAAAATTAAAAGAAACTTACTGATTAGAAATGTATTAACGTCGATTTTCACAAAATAAACTTCTAAGACAAAAAATACAAGCATACAAGTCCTCTACCTTTAAAAGTTTTCAAATATATTTTTATGAAAACTTTTTAATACAATTGTTTCACAAATGTTTTAAAACTTTTAAAACTATTTGGTACAAAGTGTGGTCTGAAAGTTACATGGGCCCATAGAGGGTTAGTCTGCCATATTGGTTACACGTGCCTAGATGTTCGTGGATAACATTTCGGCATTTTCCCAATTCGAGAGTCCATACCTATGTTTAGGTAAAAATCCCACACAACTTAGGGCACCCGATTTCAATACTCTAGATAAGCCCGAATGAGAGCCGTGGTGATAGCCACGGTATACAGTAAGAATAATATTGTTATGAATTTTTTGCGTTTTTATTCAAATAAAATCTCTCACAATAATTGCTCTGAGCTCGATGACTGGATTACTAAACCAGAGTCTCAAACTTTGTTTACTCGCTTACGCGTTTAACTTACGACTGAATACCCTAAGTATTTTTAGCATTATATTTGTTGTGACCGTCGATGGTTTTACTGTAAATTTATGTATATTTATATATATGTGTATGTACATATATGAACCGCGAAACGAGAAGGCAGAACTGTATTAGAATTAATTTTTAGCCACTGTTATTTCAGAGTACGATAAATATTCTTAAAAATATTAACCAACAGTTCAACAGGATGAACGAGTGAAAGCAGCTCGCAATACTTTTTATATACTTTTATCAAATTATTTATCTCAAATCATGGATAATAAACAATTGGTAAGTTTACAGAAGAAAATAGGCCCGCTTTAAAAAAGGCAGTGCCTTTCAGTGTGCCTTACTTCTGATCAAAATTAAGAAAAGCGTGATTAATAAAGGGTAAACTATTTGTAAAGGGTATGGCTATAGATGACCAAGTGAGGTTTAAAGAATTATACAATTATATAAAAATTTAAATGCAATATTCATTTTGTATCAATATTAACTGAGAACTTATCTCTTCTATTTCCTATTTTAGCCCACTTCATCAGACAATCGTCATTCCCAGCAGCAACTGGCCGTAAATGCCGCAGAAGCGACAAAACCGCGCAATGTAAATTCTACAGCAACCATGAACAATCAACCATCAGCTGCACACGCAACAACTGAAGAGGAATCGTCAGCTTTTGAAGAAGAACCACATGAGAAAGTGCTAAATGAAGATATTATAAACGATATTATATTTGCAGTCACAACCAGGAGTGGAGTGTCTGAAGAGGAAGTTCGTAATACTATCGCCGCAGTTTGCGCCGAACAGAGAAAATTGTGGGAAGAAGAAAATAAGGGAAATATGGACTAGAAGATAGTAAACTAGGCACCAAAAACGAAAACAAAAACTATCAAAACTTAAAATTACATATTTTAAAATACAAGTAACTGCAATTAAAGTATAATAAAGATTAATGTACGAGGAACATTATCTATATTTCTTCTACTTAATTATATAATTTGAAGTACCATTTTTGGCTACATTTTGGTACAGGAAAATTGTGAAATATTCAGCATAAATATCTTTCAACGGCCACAGTGTTGGTGTCAACAAAATGGATAGGCGTTTTTGAGAAAATGTGTTATAGGGCTTTTAAAACCTGATAGACACACTCATGGGCATCTAACATACACTCATTCAACCCATTCGAGGCAGCACATATTTTTGTCGATCATTCCCAGAAATTTTGTGGAACAACAACACGACACACACCACAAATATGAGGAGGAGCTCATCCAAAAGGGGTGTAAGCGCCAATTAATTATATGTTGCACATATATGTATACCCAGAATCCAAAATTTGTTTTTGCTTTATATTGGCCATTTTTGATAAAACAAACGTATTTGCAATAGTCTCTTAGTAACAGGTAGAGTCTCTGAATATTTTTATTACGAGAGAGAGAGATTGAACGCTGAATGTGCAATGTAAAATAAAAATACTTATTAAATTGATTAACATTTATTCCAAAAATATTCCGGTAACATGAGATCTCTCAAAAATAATCGCGGGTTATCGACAGAAACAGGGCAACAGTAATTAGTGCGTAAAGTTAGTATACTTACTGTCTTTGGAGCAGTTTTCGTCTTTAAATTTCACTCTTTGCACCAGTGCACTTGTGCAGTGCGAAAAGGTTTGTTCGATAGGTATGGGAAAATTAATTGTTTGAGAGGAACTTTAGATTCCATGTCACTTGGGCTGTGTTTCACAAAATTTAGCCTGTGGTAATAATATACGATAAAAATCCACACAACCAATTCCCATATCATTGGATTGTTTACGAATATGGTGAATACAAATGTGCAAAGCTGCGAAATGGTGCGCGAATGCTGCTGCGTTGTTAAATATTATTAATTATGGATTCACTTTACAGGAAAATAACGATCGTGCTGGTAGAGCGGCAGCAGAGTTTCGTTTGGAGTTGTGGGAGGGAAAGCTGCCGACATGGCAGTAGAAATGGCAACAATAACGGATTTTTACGGATTTCCTCCAACGGTTTATTACTAGCAGCCGATTGCGCAATTAAATTAGCTATTCCTTCTCCTTGTATTTTCTTGATATCGTTAATAATAATTAGACAAACCAAAAACTGCAAACTATTCCTCCTATACTGGTGACGACCTCTGCAAACGAAATAAGGAATACGATTTGAGGGAATGTACCCCTTAAAGGGGAAGGTGCATCTGCCCGGCTGGTTGATGTTCTCGTAAGAGTAAAGGCTGACTTCACTGATATTCAAGAAATACGATGGACGAGGCAAGGCAAGAAAAACATAGGACCTTGCGACGTCTGCTACAGCTGCCATATAAAGGAGCGCAATTTCGGTGTCGGATTTGTTGTGGGAGAGAGCCTCCGGCGCCAAGTACTGTCGTTCACTTTTACGTTCACGTTTTTTCAACAGAAGAGAAGGACGATGCGACCAAAGATTCTTTCTATGAGTACCTGGAGAACGTTCGTATGAGCGCTGCACCTGCCACGAAATAAAAATCGTGCTTGGCGACTTCAACGCCAAGGTGGGCAAGAAGGGGATTTTTCGGTCCCACAGTCGGAAAATTCAGCCTACACAACGAAGCATCCGGTAACGGACAGAGACTGATCCACTTCGCCGGGGCCGAAACATGGTAGTCTGCAGCACCAGATTCCAACATAAAAAGATACACCAAGCTACCTGGCTGTCTCCTGATCGAAAAACGCGAAGCCAGATAGATGGAAGACACGTGTATTAGATGTACGTACGATCCGAGGACCCAACATCAACTCGGATCATTACCTCGTTGCAGCCAAACTGCGCACAGGCCTCTGTGCGGCAAAAAACATGCATCTACCTACGCAAAGAATCTTCAACATCGGATTCCGGCGAACCTGAAACCCCAGTTGGTACGGCGCGGAATGTCATGCTGCCGCAGAAAGAAAAGATGCTGTCTATAGAGCCACGCTGCGATCGCGCGAACGCGAGCCATGTGGGATCGCTACCGAGAGCTAAGAAAAGAAGAGATACGTATTACACGAAAGAAGAAACGAGAGGCCGAAATACGTGAGTGCGGGGAGCTTGAGATGCTGGCTATAGGAACAACGCCTGAAAATTCTACCAGAAAGTTCGGCAGCTTACAGAAGGTTTTAAGACCGGGCCGTTTTTCTGTAAGAACAAAGACGGCATATTACATTATTCAGTTTCACGGAAGGGCAAATGCAAAGTGCTCTTCGTTTTGCTTAACAAAGAAATGTCGCTTAACAATGAATTTATTTTCTATTCAAATTTTAGTTTTTGAAATATACTACAAAATCCCTTCAGAAAGGGTATTATCAACTGGCCACATATGTATATACATATGTACATATGTATGTTCTTAAAACTCAGTATTACACTAATTTTTCCCATGTTAAAATAGGAAAACATTACGTTGTTAGTGGTCACTATGCTTACACCCAATATAGACCTAGACATGTGGACAAATTTCTCGAATATTTGGAGCGTCATTTTGGAAGCCCCTCAAAAGGTTTATGAATTTGTACTCAACAGGTTTTTTCAAGCCCTGAAAGCAGTAAAAGTTTTTCGCCGGAGAAAACAGGAAAAGTGCAATTTTGTGAAAAACTTTAGTATTTTCCGGCACCATCGAAACCAAGTAAATTTCTATAACCTTTGCTTTAGTTTCTTTAGCTGCAATTAGTGGGGCCGTAGCCATAACGCCATAGCCGCAACATTACAGCATGTGTCGATTAATCATGCCATACGCATACAAATCTAATATTGAAGTATCATAGAATTAATGGCAAAATTTACAGTTTGTCTTAAAAGTCCAAAGTAGAGATGCCATAACCATTACGCCATAAATTTGCCATACTTTCCCGAAATTTTGGTTTTTCGCCGCAATTCAGCAAATTACAGTGCAACTGGTTATGGTTATCCTTATCGTTATCAATTATTGGTGCCACAGCCATAAACAGCTGATATTTACATGTACCATCACATTTGTGCAGTTCGAAGTACAGAAACTAAAGAAAAGTTAAAAACAAGTATACCACAATGCAACACAACGCAACACCATGCAACTGTATTTGTGTATGTATTTGTGAAACAACATCAAGACCATATCTAATGATTGAAGAAACTTTGAAGTTAAGAAAAATATACATAGAAAAATGAAAGCTAACGCAGCAGCATCTCTATCATGCATCCGTTAAGAATAGAATATCGAAGAATAACAAATTACAATAGAGTCGATGCTCCCTTTATATTTGATTATGAATGAATTTTATTTACCTACCTAAAATCATGACAAAAACATTTTTTTTCATGTTGCAAAATAAACACAACATCAAAGAGAGCATAAAGCTCTTATTTGCTGATTCGTTTGAGCGCTTTGAACGTGATACTTTTAGTAGGCCCGTATGCTGAAGCTTATCTATGGCTATATAAATTATGAAGACTGCAAAGAGAGGAAGGCACTTTCTCATGAGTATGTGCGCATGTGTATGAATTCACGGCAGCAAGAGAAGTGCTCTTATCAGTTCTTTTAAATGAGTGAGTATTAGATGTCCATGAATGTGTCTATTAAATATTAAAAGTCCTGTAAATCATTTTCTAAACAAAACCTATTCATTTTTTTAGGCACCAACACTGTGGCCGTTGAAAGATATTTATGGTATGCTGAAAATTTCACAATTTCATGTCCGTCTTACCTGCACCATATTAGCCAAAAATTACACTTCAAATTATTTAATTAAGTACAGAAGTATATACAATGTTCCTCGTACAGTAATCTTTATTATGCTTTAATTTCAATTACATATATCGCACTTGCTACGTTAAAGCGTAACAACTCAAAATTTCCAAATTTTAGTTTTTTGCAAGAAAACAATGTACAGTGGTCATCTCTACCCACTGTAAAAATCGTTCAGTGGTTTGTCTAGTCTTTCGTTAAAAAAACCGTTATGACTCTCTCTTTGTTTTCAGAATGGCTTCTTTTGTCTCAACTAAAGAGTTACATTTTTAGTTGTCTCCAAGTGTTTGAACAAATTTGTGTCACATAAAGTGTAACATTTTGAATTGTGCCTGTTTACAACCAAACAGTTTGTTTAAGTTACGTGTTATTTTTTCAAAATGACACCACTAAGTGTATACAAAAATTTCAGGAAAAGAGTAACAACTCAAAATTTTGTTATTTTAGCGCAACTACTAAACAAATAACAATGAAACAACCGTTATATTGTTTTTAATGATATTTTCGTGCAATTACATATTTTTTTCCTTGCGATATATTATTAATATTTACGGAAACAGTTTTTCGTCTCTACTGAAAATGTTCAGATTTTGAGATGTTACGCTTTAACGTAACAAGTGCGATATTTTAAAATGTATAATTTCCTACATTTTCCTTATCTGTTTTGCTAAGTTTCTTTCGCCACATTTTGTTTTCGTCGGCGCATTTTGTGGTGATGGCAGCACGTACTTCCTTTGCAGACACTCCACTCCTAGTTGTGACCGCAAATATAATATCGTCTACAATTAGAGGATCTAGCGCTTCTTTAAGTGGTTTGTCTTTAAAAGCTGGCGATCTCTTTCCGCTCAATGAGTGCGTAGCTAATGTTTCACGATCAAAACAGATCACTAATAGTTTTCGAGTTGCCACTGAAGCATTAGTAAAGTCAATTGATTCATAATATTTTTGTGGTACGAGAGTTTTGTTAGGACCAATCGATATGTAAGTCACTTTATCATTTGTGTTATTGGCATCTATTTGCAATGGTTGGTGAGGCCACGGTAACACTTCTTGGGATAGTCCAGGTATTATCCATCTGCATCTACGCTTACTACTTTGAGAGATTCTGGGCCGTTTTGTAGCGACTGCCCTTTTTGAATGTGGTTGAACTCCTACGTGCTCCTGTGAACCATTTTGCTCTGTATCACTCTCATATTCCATAACACTTGCTTTCCGTTTCTGTTCGTCCGGAAAACATATCGCCATGTCTCCGGCAACTACGGAGCAAAGTAGGTCCAGATTATTTCCCTGAAAGGCCTCTCCTATTTCTGGATGTCCGTCGTTGTCAATGCGATCACCATGAGCGATTATTGTACAATTTGCATTGCGCGGTATTTCCTCTTCGGCACGAATTGTTGCAATAGTATTACGAACTTCCTCTTCAGACACTCCACCCCTAGTTGTGACCGTAAATATGATATCCTTTAAAATATTTTCTTCTCGCACTTTCTCATTTGGTTGTTTTTTTAAAGCTCGCGATTTCTTTCGGGCCATTGAGTTTGTTTGATCATTGATGATTGTTTCACAATTTATAATGCGCGGTGCTGTCACTTCTGCGCTGTTTTCTGCCATATTCGAGTTTGCTGGAACAGTATGGTATTTTTGAGGCGATGCCTGTATATCCCCATGCACTTTTTGTGCCATATACTGAAAGTGTGTATTATTGAGCTCCAGGTGCTGTTCCGGTTGTCCTTGCAGATCGCTATGCTTGCAAGTGACCTCTTCGCGTTGCTGATATGACTGCATTTGAGGTGGCGTTTCTTGTTGGTGGAAGTTATCCTCTTGCTGGGAATGACGCTGTTGTGGGAAATAACGTTGCTGCTTGCTACGCCTATCCTTATTCTTCAATTTCAGTATCATTTTTGTTTGGTCGTTCAGTTGTTTTTCAAGCTCAGCAATTTGTTGCTTACATTCTTTGTCGCTAATAATCATTTCACTCAGTTCTTTATTAAGGTAAATATTATTTTGCTTAAGCTCAGCATTATTTTGCTCAAGCTTAGCACATTTTTGCTCAGATTCTAATCTACCATTAATGAGATTCTGCATCCAAGCCATAAACAAATCTTTGTTTTGCTCATTTTTACATGATGAAGTCAGCTAAAATAGGAAATAGAAAAGATAAGTTCTCAATTAATATTGATACAAATTGAGTGTTGCATTTAAAGTTTTATATAATTGTATAATTTTTTAAAAATCACTTGGGCATCTATAGCCATGGCCTTTACAAATAGCTTTACCCTTTATTAATCGCGTTTTTTAATTTTGATTGCAAGTAAGCACATTGAAAGGTATGGCCTTTCTTAAAGCGAACCCATTTACAAAAGCAAACTTTCTTCTCTTAACTTACCAATTGTTTATTATCCATGTTTCGCCAAACCCTACTTGAGATAAAATTTTATAAATAGTATTGCGAGCTGCTTGTACTGGTTCGTCCTGATTGATCTTTCTGACAATAATAGTCCTTGCTCAGACGGTTAGTTGGTATTTATAAAAATGTCTCTCGTACTCTGAAGTACGGGAAGGTAAGAGTTAATTCTAATGCAGTGCGACCTCCTCTCTTTGCGACCTCATATACACACATACGTACACACATAAGTGTACAGATGAAACCAAACTCTCACAACAACAATGCACACCAAATACAATGCTAGAAATACCTAGCCAAGTGATAACACACATATTTATATAAGCCAACGTTCCTGTTCCACTTGGAATGAGGTGGGCAAAATTGACTTTGAGAGTGTGTTGGTGAGCACAATTTAAAAAGACCAACAATGAAAACTTAATACTATTGCTCTCCACTATGATATACACATATGGACAAAATTATTCACACAAAAACTAATAACCTGTATCTTGAGAAAAAATTTATGTAATTAAAAATGTTGTTCTAGGAAAAATGCACAAATTTATTGTTTATTTAAAACTAACATAAACTTAACAAAACTTTACTCCATGAATGAAAAATTATCGAAAATTAATAACGCGAAAGCAATACTTGGAATGACCAAATATGTTGAGTTTCGAATGATCATATTCATAACGGGACTTAGTGCAAGGCATAGGTCGCTTTTTTAGAAGAATGAAATCAGTTAAAATTTAAAATTCATACTTTGTGTGAATAATTTTTTTCCCTGGAAGGATGAGGAATCGTATGATTTTCGTTAATATTTTATTTATGGAGTAAAGTTGTGTTCGTCATCTGCAGCCTACTTAACGAAAACAATTTAACGAATGAAGAGAAAAACTTATATTGGGGCTCTTCTTCTCGCCAAGACTTAGCAAGAGGCGAACAGATGAAGCAAATAGTACAAATGAACATATGTATGTCGGCAACGCGGGAAGGGGGCTGCCTTAAATGACGTGTGCGGGTAAGGCGGCTCAATTTTACTTTAATATTTCTTTATTACTAAACTCTCTATTGATATTCTTGTTTTTTATTATGTCTTTTAAATCAGGTTGAATAAAGCACTGAAAATTGCTGGAAGGCTTGGTATGGAGTTCTAGTTTAAACATTTTTACAGTAGGAATTATCAGCTTCCACTTCAGGACAACTTCCACCTTGCGCTCTCAATTTCCCCTACATTGTAAATACTTTGCGAACGCTAACGCCAAAACCTAATTGTTGTCATAATTTTCAATATTAATCAGGTAATCCTTCCATCAATTTCAATACAAAAAAAGGACGAACTGCGAAAGTTTGTTCGTGCATTGTAATACAATTTATGGCAACATTTACTCAGATCAGATAAGGAAATTCACGATGAGGTCACTCTCAAGGACAATAGAATACCCCATAAGCTAGCGCCTAACCCTAATTTTTGTCTTCATTTTCAATAATAAGCAGGTAACATTTTCATGAATTTCAATATAAAAAAGGACGAAGGCCGAAAATCTGTTTTTGAATTGTATTACAATTTATGGGAATATTTGCTCAGATGGAAATCTTCAATATTTGCTTACAAGGAAATTTACGATGAGACCCAATAGGTGCAGTCTCAAGGACAATAGAATACCCCATAAGCTAACGTCAAAACTTAATTGTTGTCATAATTTTCAATAATAATCAGGTAATCCTTCCATGAATTTCAATACAAAAAAAGAACGAAGTGCGAAAGTTCGTGCATGCATTGTTATGCAATTTATGGTAATATTTGCTCAGATCCGATAAGGTAATTCTCGATGAGCTCACTCTCAAGGACAATAGAATACCAGGTTGGGCCTTCTGAAGCGAAATCGTGAAAGTAACCTTGGGGAATAACCTAGGTTGAGTTTTTTCTTATATCACCAACCCAATCTCAGTTTTGTTGTAAGCAAACCGCTGTTACATTACTAGTCGCATCGGCAAATCAGCTAATTCCTTCAAAATCGCTGAGAGTCGGTTAACGGTCTGATGTTGGCCACACCCTCCGAATTTTTTTCACGGCTATCACTTTGTGTACATATGAAGCTGAATCAAATGCCTCGCTTGAAAATAGATAAAATATTTAATTACAGTTCAGGTGGTATCACATCATTTTAATATCTGGTAACATCACAAAAAATTATAAAACCAATGAAGATGCAGAAATAATCGGAAAAGAGATTCAATTAAATTAAATATCATTGGAAAGTCTTATGAACGAAACGCAAAACATATTTATTAAAAATTGGTTTGCTTCGAATTAATGGCCACCAATACAAATTTTATAACGCGGCTTACAAAATTCATATAAAGAAATAAATATGCGATAAATGCAATAACACGCAAGAAAAATATGAAACTTTAAGTACTAACTACAATATGTACGCGTAATGCAGTTTATAAAATGAAATAAACATAAATTTAAACATTTTAAGGAAATTTAAACTTAAGTTATAGCTTTTGAATGATCAATGGAAAATTGCACTTGCTACGTGAAAATAATTTTAAAGGAACCAAATATTTGCAATAAAGTTTTTGAAATAACTTATAATAATGGATTGCAATCTTACTTATTCGCCGAATTGATGAGTGGTTTTCTTCCTGATGAGTGGTTTCCTTCGAGCCATTCGCGTGCCATACCCGGCACGTTTCAAAGCCCTGCGAACTGTTTTCGGACGGATTTCTTTATTAATCTCTTCAAGGACTTTTGCTACCACTTGCGTTGATGTACTTTTTGATTCATTTTATTTTTCTTACTATATGGCGTTCATCACTGAGGGTCAATTTGCGAGGTCTTCCCGTATGATCTCGGCTCTTAAGATTTAAAACGTTTTATTATGTTAGAAATAGTAAAACGACTTCGATTCGCCGTTTGCCCTCATTATGCATATGCGAAATTATTCTTCCTTCAGCTACAGTTGTGTCTGTTTGTTTCTGACCCAAGATGTATTAATAACGCGAACGCAATCTCCAAACCATAACGTCGCCACCGCCGTGTTTTATAGTAGCTCGCAAATTTTGGGATTTGCACCATTTAAAAGGTCTACTTAGATGGTCTCGCGCAAACTGCAATCTCTTACTTCTTTGCTTTGGACTATTCTGCCATTTAAGTTTCTGCCAGTTTCTGGATGGCAAGTCTTACGTAAATCCTTTTTGGCCATTTCAGTTAACTTTGGAGCGCTTGTTGCTGGATTTTTCTTCATATGGCGTACGCACCACTGCCACCCTTTCGCTGTGAAAGTTTTATTTGGCACTGTCGCACCTTATTTACTACTCGATTTTCATGCATAAAGCGTTCAATAATGTACAATTTCAGCTATTTTACGACACGACTTCCTTTTTCGAAATGCTCCAAAACTAACTCACGCTTTTCTATCGAAGTACGCGGTCCCATGGTTAAAAAAAAACAAGCGTACATAAAATTTAATATTGCTTTATGTCAAACTCATTCTGTAAGTGCGAATTCTCGCATACTAAAGATACGATTTCGGATGGTGAAAATGGGCCGGGAATAGCAGTTCTTTTAACTGTATCATTAAAGCTGCGGCGCGAGTTTTCTGTATGTTTTTGTTTTTTGCATTATAATGAAATGAGTGAACACGTTTTTGTATTTTATGTTGGGAAATGAAATAAAATATAAAAAACTCGTATCTGTATCAAATAAGGTGGGACTGCCTGTACGAGTATGTACATGCAGATATGCCACAGCAAAAATATTACGATTCTCCCAAATCCGCAAGGAATTCGTTTTTTCGTCAACAAAATTGTTGTATGTAATTCTCTGATACAAATTTTTAGGTTTCTAAGACGAAACATTTGTATGTATTAAAGCTTTGAAATAAAAAGTAGCTTGGTCCCTGTTATTATGAACACTACTGTGTGTGAATACAACTCACAGAAGCTTCAACGATTTCTTCAATATTAAATAGTTGGTACTTTGGGCTACATCCAAATAAGTCGCACTCCTCTTTCAGAGTAAGTTTCTAACTTTGGGGCAATATACTCCTATGTATGTACATATATTTTTGGAGAACTTACGTAAACGGATGCATCATATCACAGTTCACCAAATCCCCAATCTGCACGGTGATGGAAGAAGATGTCGATCACGTCTTGTTCCAATGCCCACGCTATGCTCCCGAAACCCTCAAAATTTTAAGCGGAGAAAATATTGTGGATTTTATGCGAAAATTATTGACTATTTTCGAATGGACAACATTTCGGCATCTTCCCAACTAGAGGGTGATATGTCCATACCAGGTGTACGTAAAAATCCCACACAACTTAGGGCACCCGATTTCAATACTCTAGATAAGCCCGAATGAGAGCTGTGGTGATAGCCACGGTATACAGTAAGAATAATATTGTTGAGAATTTGTTACGTTTTTATTCAACTCAAAATTTCTCACAATAATTGCTCTAAGTTCGATAACTGGATTACTAAACCAGAGTCTTAAACTTTGTTTACTCGCTTACGCGTTTAACTTTCGACTGAATACCCTAAGCATTTCCAGTATTGTATTTGTTGTGACGGTCGATGGTTTTACTGTAAATTTATGTATATTTATATATAATATGTATATGTACATATACCTATGAGGCCGGAAAAAGGAGAAGGCAGAACTGTACTAGAATAAATTTTTAGCTACTGAAATATTCTTACAAATATTAACAAACAGTTCATCAGGACGAACGAGTCAAAGAGCTCGCAATACTTTTTATAAAATTTTATCAAATTATTTTATCTCAAATCATGGATAATAAACAATTGGTAAGTTTACAGAAGAAAATAGGCTCGCTTAATAAAGGCAGTGCCTTTTAGTGTGCCTTACTTGTGATCAAAATTAAGAAGAGCGTGATTAATAAAGGGTAAAGCTATTTATAAAGGGTATGGCTATAGATGACCAAGTCAGTTTTTAAAAATTATATAAAAATTTGAATGCAACATTCAATTTGTATCACTATTAACTGAGAACTTATCTCTTCTATTTCCTATTTTAGCCCACTTCATCAGACAATGGACGGACTCTATGTGCTAATTGTTTTTTGTTTGAAAATTGTTCATGTATAGATGAGCAGAACAAAACGATGTGTATGGCATGGATGACAAGACAAATGGAAGAATTTAAGCAAGGAAATACTGAGATTGATAAAAAATTGTGTGAAATTAGTATTAGCATAAACAAATGGAAAGAATATCAGCAAAATACTGCTGCGCTTAAGCAAAATATAGTAGACCTTAATAAAAAACTGAGTGAAATGAGTATTAGCGACAAAGAAAGTAAGCAAAAACTTGCTGCGCTTGAAAAACAACTGAACGCCCAAACAAAAATGCTATTGGAATTGAAGAATAAGGATAGGTGTAGAAAGCAGCAACGTCATTCCCAGCAGGAACTGGCCGTGAATGCCGCAGAAGTGTCAAAGACGAGCAATGCAAATTGTGCAACAATCGCTCATGGTGATCGCATTGACAACGACGGACGTCTAGAAGTAGGAAAGGCTTTTCAGGGAAATAATCTGGACTTACTTTGCTCCGTAGTTGCCAGAGACATGGCGATATGTTTTCCGGACGAACAGAAACGGAAAGCAAGTGTTATGGAATATGAGAGTTGTATAGAGCAAAATGGTTCCCAGGAGCACGTAGGAGTTCAACCACATTCAAAAAGGGCAGTCGCTACAAAACGCCCTGGAATCGCTAAAAGTAGTAAGCGGCGATGGATAATACCTGGATTATCCCAAGAAGTGTCACAGTGGCCACTCCAACCATTGCAAATAAATGGCAATAACACAAATGACAAAGTGACTTACATATCGATTGGTCCTAACAAAACTCTCGTACCACAAAAATATTATGAATCAATTGATTTTACTAATGCTTCAGTGGCAACTCAAAAACTATTCGTGATCTGTTTTGATCGTGAAACATTAGCTACGCACTCTTTGAGCGGAAAGAGATCGCCAGTTTTTAAAGACAAACCATTTAAAGAAGCGCTAGATCCCCTAATATTAGACGATATTATATTTGCGGTCACAATTAGGAGTGGAGTGTCTGAAGAGGAAGTTCGTAATACTATCGCCGCAGTTTGCGCCGAACAGAAAAATTTGTGGGAAGAAGAAAATAAGGGAAATTTGGACTAAAAGATAGTGAAATAGGTACCAAAAACGTAAGAAAAGCTATCAAAAGTTAAAATTACATATTTTAAAATACAAGTAACTTTAATTAAAGTATAATAAAGATTACTGTACGAGGAACATTATTTATATTTCTTCTACTATATAATTTGAAGTGTCATTTTTGGTTACATTTTGGTACAAGACAGACGGACATGAAATTGTGAAATTTTCAGCATAAATATCTTTCAACGGCCACAGTGTTGGTGCCCAAAAATATGGATAGGTTTTTGTTAGAAAATTATTTACAGGACTTTTAAAATCTGACATGGACATCTAACACTCACTCATTTAAAAGATCTGATAAGAGCACTTCTCTTGCTGCCGTGAGTTCATACACATACGCACACACAAAAGCATTGCTTGTATCATATATAAACATACTCATGAGAGAGTGCCTTCCTCTCTTTACGGTCTTCATAATTTATATATGTTACTCTTGCTCCACAACGGACAGCGCAAATACAACGAATTTCAGCCATAGATAAGCTTGAGCATACGGGCCTACTAAAAGTATCACGCTCAAAGCGCTCAAACGAATCAGCCAATAATAACTTTAATGCTCTCTTTGATGCTGTATTTGTTTGTGTTTAAATAAAATTCATATTCATAATCAAATATAAAGGGAGCATCGAATCCTTTTGTAATTTGTTATTCTTCGATATTCTATTCTTAACGGATGCATGATGGAGATGCTGCTGCGTTAGCTTTCATTTTAGTATCTATATTTTTCTTAAGAACAATCGTTCTTGAATCGTTAGATTTTTTCGTTACATGAAAATATATACAACTTATGTATAAAAGTGCTTTATATAATTTGTTATTAGGTCATATATATAATTGGCGCTTACACCCTTTCTGGGTGTTTGGCCGAGCTCCTCCTCCTATTTGTGGCGTGCGTATTGGTCTTGATGTTGTTCGACAAATGGAGGGACCTACAGTTTCAAGCCGACTCCGAACGGCAGATATTTTTTATGATTTTATATTTTATATTTCATGGCTGAAATACACTCGAAGGTTTGCTATTGCCTGCTGAGGGGCGACCGCTATTAGAAAAAACTTTTTCTTCATCTTTGTATTTCGCGGAGATTCGAACCTACGTACACCGAATTCCGAATGGTAGTAACGCACCTACCATTCGGCTATGGCGGCTAAGTTAAAACTCAAAGTAGAGGTGCGGAAAACATAACGCCATAAATTTGCTGATCGAACCAACAAATGGGCAACACTGTAAGCGATAGAGGTGTCATGCCATAATTCCGTAGTCATAACCACAACCACAGAGACCAATTGAATTTTGGTTTCTAAATAATCGAAGTATCTTACAACCTCGAAATCATAACGGTCAACAGTGACGTGGGTGCCGATACGCGAGTGCGCCGAGTGTTTCTTTGATGACAGGAAGTACTTTATTTTGTCCTCGTGGTGGGTCCCAAACCCAGCGCACAACCAGCAATCCTGGGATGCTTCGTCTTCTCACGTTGGTGCCTAGAGGATACTTGGCCTAATCTCGGAAGTTGCCCATATGCAGAAGAATCATCCTGGCCACTTCCAAGTGAATGGCGATCAATAACTTTCCCCACTTGAGTGGACTTCTACATATGGAACCATCCTCCAAGTACAAGTATTCCTGAATGTAAAAAACAGATTGCAATAAATAAATGCATTAAAAAAAATTGAAGCAATAATTTTCTTAATGTCTAACGTTTTCTCGTTTACAAAAGACTGAAGGGGAAAACCCACTAAGTACCTGCGTTATGCACTTGCACTAAGAGGTACAGAGCGTACATTTTGTAGGCGTGTACTATATGAATCCAATTTAGCAGGTAGCCGATGAGCGAGTATTAGAAAATATGCATGTTTGTGTGTACAGATCCTTACGTAAAAAGTTTTATCAATGTACCACATTTTAGCTAAAGTAGCTATTGTTAAAACTGATTTGAATATTCTATAGGCGAGAAACAGGCAAAAACACTTTATTATTTTATTGTACTTAAATTGCAAAAAACCCGGCCACCTACTGAATTTATGGAAGGTGAAACAATTTACATTTGTATAGCAAGATTTATGCATTGAAGGATGCGCTAATCCGTTGTTCGTTTCACAGACAATTAAAATTTTCTTAGTACCTATTCAGGTTTTATTAGCGTACATAATAAAGGATATTAGAGGGTACTCATCATTGAACATAAATATGTATGGCATATATTTACGTATTTATATAATTTGTGTTTACACCCTTTATTGGATATTTAGATAGTTTTATAATTTATTTATAAATTATTTCACAAGTTATTAAAGCTAAGCGCTAATGCTACTGAAATAATTCTGCAACTTTAAAATAACTGTTATTTTCTATATAAGCTTAAGAATATGTAAAAAACTGGTTTGACATTTGTTCGTGTGTAGAAGTGATTTCTACCGCGCTCTTAAGGGGGTTCCATATAGTGACTCTTTGATTTGAAAAATTATCAAAACACTTTATACTAATTTATATGTACATATGTATAAAATGTTTTGTGTGTGCGGATTAAAGGTTGATCGCAGCCAAGCTAAAGTGCAACGCGACATATGTAAGAATTCTTTCATTTGGATTGTGTTGATGTGTTGCCAGCTGATTTAGAATTCTTGCTCAGCTCAGATAATAAATATAATACTACATTTTTGCAAAAATGTCGGCCGCTCGCCGAAAATCTATCCGCTCTCCTACTTCTTTCGTTAGTAGAGAGGAATCAGAGGTATCTATGAGCATAATATCAACTAAGTCGCCAACTACCGCACAAACTAATGTATTGCTAATATACCGCCAGTACAACAACAGCTTAAGGCGCCTCATACTCAACGGCAATTTGAGAAGGAAACTGAAAGCATCTCACCAATTTGCTTATACCATTAACTATTCTTGATGAAATTGGCGACCGCCATTGCCGATGGGTTGGTGGGTGACTGCCATTCGGAATTCGGAGCACGTAGGTTCGAATCTCTGTGCAATACCAAGATGAAGAACAAGTTTTTTCTAATAGCTGTCGCCCCTCGGCAGGCAATGGCGAACCTCCAAGTGTGTTTCTGCCATAAAAAAGTTCCTCTGTTAACTACATATATGAAAAATATTTGCGTAATTTGATAGATGTAAGTTAAAGCGCTAATAACACCGAAGAAGTACTTTATACTGGTGATTTTAATCATGATAATATTACTTGGATGAATAATAATAATGTTTTATTGCCATCAAATTTAAAGTCTGATCTTAACTTGCTTTTCTATTAGGCCATTGTCACATGGCTTTAACCAAATTAACTCTGTCGTCCATAATGGAAATAAAATCTTGGATTTAGTATTTATTTCTGCCGAGTTGAGGAATGCATAGCTCCTATATCAAATAAAACACTTCATCATAATACGCTCATAGTTGATTTTACATGTTATATATATATTTGAAATGCAATTGCAAGAAGTTTCTTTTCCAGTTATGGCATCACGGAATTAAAAAATCATGTACGCAATATAAATTGGTCGTTTTCGAGCTCAAAAAATAATACTGAAATCTCCTTTAATATTTGACTTAATCGAATCTCTAATATTAGGTCTGTTCATGTAAAAATTATCCAGTAAAATGCAAAGAATAAAGCTTCCAAAAATTACAAGCAATCAAATCTAGATATTGACCATCTCAACTTTCTTCGATTAAGAGAAGAATTTCTTTATTTCAGTAGCATTTGATAAATTTAGAATCAAAACTAAGCTCCAACCCCAATAGTTTTTGCTATTATATCAACTCCAAGCGTAAAGCAAAAGGTTATCCAACTAGTTTTGTCTATGGAAATATTGCATCGCACAATCCCATTGAATCTTGCAATCTATTCGCAAATTTGTATCAAGAAGTGTACGATAAGTATGACTCAAATAATAACCATACAATTGAACTGTTGTCATTAAAGATCCTTGAGAGTTTTACCGTGTCGCCAGATGATATCAAACTCGCAATCGCTAATCTGAAAAAATGGTAATAGTTTGGTTCTTGAGGGTCTTGCTCCCATTTCTTTTAAACTACATTCAACTTTCATATCTATCCCAATTGCTAAACCTTTTAATAGTAGTAGTAAGAATTACTATATTTATTTATTCGATACTTTTAATATAATTATAAGTAGATAAATAAAATCATAGGCATTTAACATTTGATGCTGTGTGTCTGCAAAGCACTTCAATTTTAAAACTAAGCGAACTCATTCAGAATTAGTGCTCTGTACTTTAAACAATTACAAATGTATTTATAAAGAACAACATAATTATTTCCTCTTAAGATATTCAACACCGGCGGTAGATCCAAAACTTTCTCATTCGATTATGTGAAGAAATAGGACACACACCGATAAAATGGAACGTGTCTTCAATTAAGTATCAAATGATAATTGAATTAGCCGCGGAATAGCGCGGATACACTAATGCCGAGAACATTTATCTTGTAAAGTCAAAATTATTGAAATATTAATTTATGTTTAAAATTTATTTTAGGTTCAGCGGGTACCTCTGGAGTGAGAATAGTGACTCGTAAATCACTCTTCGATAAGATGAAGAATGAAAATTTACGTAATTTTGAAGAAAAGTTGGGTTTTTTAAGAGACCACCTTTTCACTCAAGACGACCTTTCTGAAAGTCAGTTAAATAAACTGAAACACAATTTTGCGCATCTTAAATCAGAACTGAAGCAAAGGTGGATTAAAGCGCACAAAAAAGAAGAGGTTTTCTTAAAAAACAACCATCTTTGGCTGGAAGGTACTTTCGAAATTCCAGTCACAACTACAAATCGTCAAGGTCGCCCTCGCAAATCATTTGGTGAATCTAGCGAAAGGAGCAAAAGGAGGAAAACCGAAGATATTCGCTCCATTGTAGAAGATGCGATATTTAATGCAAACAGTACAAGTTGACGATGCAGCATTGGCAAAGGCTCTCGCGCTAAGCTTTAGTAAGCCGCCTCTAGCTCTAAAAATAAGCTTACAGTATACGTCGAGAGCTCATCATTATAATAAATTGATTCTAGCGGTGCCAAATGCGAATAATGTCTTTTGAGCGCATTCAGCAAGCTGTCAGTTTCTTCTGGACCAATTTTTAATAGATAAAAGGCAAGCTAATCTTAATAGACGAGGGGCAAACATTTAGGAAGAATCCATTCTACACCATTCTATTTTTAGTCCATTTCTTAACCCAATGCATTCTCTGCCTTATTGCTTTCTTAAAGTAGGTTCACATATGCAGTAATTAGCAATAAAGCCACAAAATTAATCTACTCGTTCACATATGGCAGATTGCCTGCAAAATTGACAATCAGCTGTCAATACTGTTGTGAAAGGTTTTTCTACATAGGAATTGCTTTGGTGGAATATTTCAGTGTTTTTGGTTTGTCTAATTATTATTAACGACAGCTGATTTAGAAGGAGAAGGAATAGCTAATTTAATTGCGCAATTGGCTGCTAGTAATAAACAGTTGGAGGAAATCCGTAAAACTACCTTATTGTTACCATTTCTACTATCATGTCGGCAGCTTCCCCTCCCACAACTCCAAACGAAGCTCTGCCAGCGCTATCGGTTTTTTTTTCTGTAAAATGAATCCAATCTTCCCTCGTCATAAAAATATTCATAGACTCTACCTGTTACAAAGAACTATTGCAAATACGTTTTTTTTTATCACAAATGGCCAATATAAAGCAAAAACAAATTTTGGATTCTGGGTATATATATGCAACATATAATTAATTGGCGCTTACACCCCTTTTAGGTGTTTGACCGAGCTCCTCCTCCTATTTGTGGCGGGTGTCGTGTTAACTTCTGGGGATGATCGACAAAAATATGTGCTGCCTCGAATGGGTTAAATGAGTGTATGTTAGATGTCCATGAGATGTACCAGATTTCAATAGTCCTGTCACCTATCCATTCTTTTTTTGGTTTTTTTTGCACCAATTTCGTGTCGGTCTTTCCTGTACCAAAATGTAGCCAAAAATGGCACTTCAAATTATATAATTAAGTAGACGAAATATTAATAATGTTCCTCGTACATTAATCTTTATTATACTTTAATTGCAGTTACTTGTACTACGTCGTATATTTTAAAAAATATAATTTTAACTTTTGATAGTTTTATTTTTCGTTTTTGGTACCTATTTTACTATCTTCAAGTCCATATTTCCCTTATTTTCCTCTTCCAACAATTTTCTCTGTTCGGCGCAAACTGCGGCGATAGTAGTACGAACTTCCTCTTCAGACACTCCACTCCTAGTTGTGGCCACCACTTTCTCATGTGGTTCTTCTTCAAAAGCTGGCGATTCCTCTTCAGTTGTTGCGTGTGGAGCTGATGGTTGATTGTTCATGGTTGTTGTACAATTTACATTGCGCGGTTTTGTCACTTCTGCGGCTTTTACGGCCAGTTGCTGCTGGGAATGGCGATTGTCTGATGAAGTGGGCTAAAATAGGAAATAGAAGAGATAAGTCCTGAGTTAATATTGATACAAATTGAATGTTGCATTTAAATTTTTATATAATTGTATAATTCTTTAAAACTCACTTGGTCATCTATAGCCATACCCTTTATAAATAGTAAGAGGTAAAGCTCTTTTAATCACGCTTTTCTTAATTTTGATCACAAGTAAGGCACATTGAAAGGCATAGTTCTTAAAGCGAACTCATTTACAAAAGCACAATTTCTTCTCTTAACTTACCAATTGTTTATTATCCATGATTTGAGAAGGTTTCGAGAGCATAGCGTGGGCATTGGAACAAGACGTGATCGACATCTTCTTCCATCTCCGTGCAGATTGGGCATTTGGTGAACTATGATATGATGCATCCATATATGTATGTATGTAAACATGTCTTCGAAATGCTCGATAGTCGCAGCCATTTACGTAAGTTCTCCAAAAACATATGTACATACATAGGAGTATATTGCCCCAAAGTTAGAAACTTACTCTGAAAAAGGAGTGCGACTTATTTGGATGTTACTGTACATACATTCAGCCTTCGGATGTAGCCCAAAGTACTAAATATTTAATATTGAAGAAATCGTTGAAGCTTCTGTGAGTTGTATTCACACACAGTAGTGTTCATAATAACAGGGACCAAGCTACTTTTTATTTCAAAGCTTTAATACATACAAATGTTTCGTCTTAGAAACCTAAAAATTTGTATCAGAGAATTACATACAACAATTTTGTTGACGAAAAAACGAATTCCTTCCGGATTTGGGAGAATCGTAAATTTTTGCTGTGGCATATCTGCATGTACATACAGGCAGTCCCACCTTATTTGATACAGATACGAGTTTTTTATATTTTATTTCATTTCCCAACATAAAATACAAAAACGTGTTCACTCATTTCATTATAATGCAAAAAACAAAAACATACAGAAAACTCGCGCCGCAGCTTTAATGATACAGTTAAAAGAACTGCTATTCCCGGCCCATTTTCACCATCCGAAATCGTATCTTTAGTATGCGAGAATTCGCACTTACAGAATGAGTTTGACATAAAGCAATATTAAATTTTATGTACGCTTGTCATGGGTCCGCGTACTTCGACAGAAAAGCGTGAGTTAGTTTTGGAGCATTTCGAAAAAGGAAGTCGTGTCGTAAAATAGCTGAAATTGTACATTATTGAACGCTTTATGCATGAAAATCGAGTAGTAAATAAGGTGCGACAGTGCCAAATAAAACTTTCACAGCGAAAGGGTGGCAGTGGTGCGTACGGCATATGAAGAAAAATCCAGCAACAAGCGCTCCAAAGTTAGCTTAAATGGCCAAAAAGGATTTACGTAAGACTTGCCATCCAGAAACTGGCAGAAACTTAAATGGCAGAATAGTCCAAAGCATAGAAGTAAGAGATTGCAGTTTGCGCGAGACCATCTAAGTAGACCTTTTAAATGGTGCAAATCCCAAAATTTGCGAGCTACTATAAAACACGGCGGTGGCGACGTTATGGTTTGGAGATTGCGTTCGCGTTATTAATATATCTTGGGTCAGAAACAAACAGACACAACTGTAGCTGAAGGAAGAATAATTTCGCATATGCATAATGAGGGCAAACGGCGAATCGAAGTCGTTTTACTATTTCTAACATAATAAAACGTTTTAAATCTTAAGAGCCGAGATCATACGGGAAGACCTCGCAAATTGACCCTCAGTGATGAACGCCATATAGTAAGAAAAATAAAATGAATCAAAAAGTACATCAACGCAAGTGGTAGCAAAAGTCCTTGAAGAGATTAATAAAGAAATCCGTCCGAAAACAGTTCGCAGGGCTTTGAAACGTGCCGGGTATGGCACGCGAATGGCTCGAAGGATACCACTCATCAGGAAGAAAACCACTCATCAATTCGGCGAATAAGTAAGATTGCAATCCATTATCATAAGTTATTTGCAAAACTTTATTGCAAATATTTGGTTCCTTTAAAATTATTTTCACGTAGCAAGTGCAATTTTCCATTGATCATTCAAAAGCTATAACTTAAGTTTAAATTTCCTTAAAATGTTTAAATTTATGTTTATTTCATTTTATAAACTGCATTACGCGTACATATTGTAGTTAGTACTTAAAGTTTCATATTTTTCTTGCGTGTTATTGCATTTATCGCATATTTATTTCTTTATATGTATTTTGTAAGCCGCGTTATAAAATTTGTATTGGTGGCCATTAATTCGAAGCAAACCAATTTTTAATAAATATGTTTTGCGTTTCGTTCATAAGACTTTCCAATGATATTTAATTTAATTGAATCTCTTTTCCGATTATTTCTGCATCTTCATTGGTTTTATAATTTTTTGTGATGTTACCAGATATTAAAATGATGTGATACCACCTGAACTGTAATTAAATATTTAATCTATTTTCAAGCGAGGCATTTGATTCAGCTTCATATGTACACAAAGTGATAGCCGTGAAAAAAATTCGGAGGGTGTGGCCAACATCAGACCGTTAACCGACTCTCAGCGATTTTGAAGGAATTAGCTGATTTGCTGATGCGACTAGTAATGTAACAGCGGTTTGCTTACAACAAAACTGAGATTGTGTTGGTGATATAAGAAAAAAATCAACCTAGGTTATTAAAGTTACTTTCACGATTTCGCTTCATCGACCTCATCGAGAATTACCTTATCGGATCTGAGCAAATATTACCATAAATTGCATAACAATGCATGCACGAACTTTCGCACTTCGTTCTTTTTTTGTATTGAAATTCATGGAAGGATTACCTGATTATTATTGAAAATTATGACAACAATTAAGTTTTGACGTTAGCTTATGGGGTATTCTATTGTCCTTGAGACTGCACCTATTGGGTCTCATCGTAAATTTCCTTGTAAGCAAATATTGAAGATTTCTATCTGAGCAAATATTCCCATAAATTGTAATACAATTCAAAAACAGATTTTCGGCCTTCGTCCTTTTTTTTATTGAAATTCATGAAAATGTTACCTGCTTATTATTGAAAATGAAGACAAAAATTAGGGTTAGGCGTTAGCTTATGGGGTATTATATTGTCCTTGAGAGTGACCTCATCGTGAATTTCCTTATCTGATCTGAGTAAATGTTACCACAAATTGCATTACAATGCACGCTCAAACTTTCGCACATCGTCCTTTTTTTGTATTGAAATTCATGGAAGGATTACCTGATTATTATTGAAAATTATGACAACAATTAAGTTTTGACGTTAGCTTATGGGGTATTCTATTGTCCTTGAGACTGCACCTATTGGGTCTCATCGTAAATTTCCTTGTAAGCAAATATTGAAGATTTCCATCTGAGCAAATATTCCCATAAATTGTAATACAATTCAAAAACAGATTTTCGGCCTTCGTCCTTTTTTATATTGAAATTCATGAAAATGTTACCTGCTTATTATTGAAAATGAAGACAAAAATTAGGGTTTGGCGTTAGCTTATGGGGTATTCTATTGTCCTTGAGAGTGACCTCATCGTGAATTTCCTTATCTGATCTGAGCAAATATTACCATAAATTGTATTACAATGCACGAACAAACTTTCGCAGTTCGTCCTTTTTTTGTTTTGAAATTCATGGAAAGATTACCTGATTATTATTGAAAATTATGACAATTAGGTTTTGGCGTTAGCGGTCGCAAAGGATTTACAATGTAGGGGAAATTGAGAGCGCAAGGTGGAAGTTGTCCTGAAGTGGAAGCTGATAATTCCTACTGTAAAAATGTTTAAACTAGAACTCCATACCAAGCCTTCCAGCAATTTTCAGTGCTTTATTCAACCTGATTTAAAAGACATAATAAAAAACAAGAATATCAATAGAGAGTTTAGTAATAAAGAAATATTAAAGTAAAATTGAGCCGCCTTACCCGCACACGTCATTTAAGACAGCCCCCTTCCCGCGTTGCCGACATACATATGTTCATTTGTACTATTTGCTTCATCTGTTCGCCTCTTGCTAAGTCTTGGCGAGAAGAAGAGCCCCAATATAAGTTTTTCTCTTCATTCGTTAAATTGTTTTCGTTAAGTAGGCTGCAGATGACGAACACAACTTTACTCCATAAATAAAATATTAACGAAAATCATACGATTCCTCATCCTTCCAGGGAAAAAAATTATTCACACAAAGTATGAATTTTAAATTTTAACTGATTTCATTCTTCTAAAAAAGCGACCTATGCCTTGCACTAAGTCCCGTTATGAATATGATCATTCGAAACTCAACTTATTTGGTCATTCCAAGTATTGCTTTCGCGTTATTAATTTTCGATAATTTTTCATTCATGGAGTAAAGTTTTGTTAAGTTTATGTTAGTTTTAAATAAACAATAAATTTGTGCATTTTTCCTAGAACAACATTTTTAATTACATAAATTTTTTCTCAAGATACAGCTTATCGAATGAAAAATTAGTTTTTGTGTGAATAATTTTGTCCTATGTGAATATTATAGTGGAGAGCAATAGTATTAATGTTTCATTGTTGGTATTTTTAAATTGTGCTCACCAACACACTCTCAAAGTCAATTTTGCCCACCTCATTCCAAGTGGAACAGGAACGTTGGCTTATATAAATATGTGTGTTATCACTTGGCTAGGTATTTCTAGCATTGTATTTGGTGTGCATTGTTGTTGAGAGAGTTTGGTTTCATCTGTACACTTATGAGTGTACGTATGTGTGTATATGAGGTCGCAAAGAGAGGAGGTCGCACTGCATTAGAATTAACTCTTACCTTCCCGTACTTCAGAGTACGAGAGACATTCTTATAAATACCAACTAACCGTCTGAGCAAGGACTATTATTGTCAGAAAGATCAATCAGGACGAACCAGTACAAGCAGATCGCAATACTATTTGTAAAATTTTATTAATATTATCTCGAAACATGGATCATAAACAATTGGTAAGTTGTGTAGGCCAAATGATTTTTAAAAAATTGTAGAATTATATGAAACTTTAAATGCAACACTCAATTTGTATCAATATTAACTGAGAACTTATCTCTTCTATTTCCTATTTTAGCGCACTTCATCATGTAAAAATGAGCAAAACAAAGAGGTGTTTATGGCTTGTACGCAGAATCTCATTGAGCAAAAATGTCCTGAGCTTGAACAACATAATTTTTACCTTTCTGAAAAAGTAAATGAAATGAATATTAGCGACAAAGAAAATAAGCAAAAAATTACTGAGCTTAAGCAAAATAATTTTTACCTTAATAAAAAACTGAGTGAAATGATTATAATCAACAAAGAAAGTAAACAAGATTATGCTGAGCTTAAACAAAATAGTGTTAAGCTTGAGCAAAATAATTTTTTCCTTATTAAAAAACTGCATGAAATGAGTATTATAAACAAAGAATGTCAACAAAATTATGCCGAGCTTAAACAAAATAATGCTGAGCTTAAGCAAAATATTTTTTACCTTAATAAAGAACTGAGTGAAATGATTATTATCAACATAGAAAGTAAACAAAATTATGCTGAGCTTAAACAAAATAATGCTGAGATTAAGCAAAATAATTTTTACCTTAATAAAGAACTGAGTGAAATGATTACTAGCGACAAAGAATGTAAGCAAAAAATTGCTGAGCTTGAAAAACAACTGAACGACCAAACAAAAATGATACTGAAATTGAAGAATAAGGATAGGCGTAGCAAGCAGCAACGTTATTTCCCACAACAGCGTCATTCTCAGCAAGAGGATAACTTCCACCAACAAGAAACGCCACCTCAAATGCAGTCATATCAGCAACGCGAAGAGGTCACTTGCAAGCATAGCGATCTGCAAGGACAACCGGAACAGCACCTGGAGCTCAATAATACACACTTTCAGTATATGGCACAAAAAGTGCATGGAGATATACAGGCATCGCCTCAAAAATACCATACTGTTCCAGCAAACTCGAATATGGCCGAAAACAGCGCAGAAGTGACAGCACCGCGCATTATAAATTGTGAAACAATCATCAATGATCAAACAAACTCAATGGCCCGAAAGAAATCGCGAGCTTTAAAAAAACAACCACATGAGAAAGTGCGATGTGAAAATATTCTAAAGGATATTATATTTACGGTCGCAACTAAGAGTGGAGTGTCTGAAGAGGAAGTTCGTAATACTATTGCAACAATTCGTGCCGAAGAGGAAATACCGCGCAATGCAAATTGTACAATAATCGCTCATGGTGATCGCATTGACAACGACGGACATCCAGAAATAGGAGAGGCTTTTCAGGGAAATAATCTGGACTTACTTTGCTCCGTAATTGCCGGAGACATGGCGATATGTTTTCCGGACGAACAGAAACGGAAAGCAAGTGTTATGGAATATGAGAGTGATACAGAGCAAAATGGTTCCCAGGAGCACGTAGGAGTTCAACCACATTCAAAAAGGGCAGTCGCTACAAAACGGCCAAGAATCTCTCAAAGTAGTAAGCGTAGATGCAGATGGATAATACCTGGACTATCCCAAGGAGTGTCACAGTGCCCACTCCAACCATTGCAAATAGATGCCAATAACACAAATGATAAAGTGACTTACATATCGATTGGTCCTAACAAAACTCTCGTACCACAAAAATATTACGAATCAATTGATTTTACTAATGCTTCAGTGGCAACTCGAAAACTATTAGTGATCTGTTTTGATCGTGAAACATTAGCTACGCACTCATTGACCGGAAAGAGATCGCCAGCTTTTAAAGACAAACCACTTAAAGAAGCGCTAGATCCCCTAATTGTAGACGATATTATATTTGCGGTCACAACTAGGAGTGGAGTGTCTGCAAAGGAAGTACGTGCTGCCATCACCACAAAATGCGCCGACGAGAACAAAATGTGGCGAATGAAACACCCGGAACTTAGTAAAAAAACAGATAAGGAAAATGTAGGAAATTATACATTTTAAAATATATGTAATTGAAATTAAAGCATAATAAAGATTACTGTACGAGGAACATTATATATACTTTTATACTTAATTAAATAATTTGAAGTGTCATTTTTGGCTACATTTTTGTACAGGACAGACGGACATGAAATTGTGAAATATTCAGCATACCATAAATATTTTTCAACGGCCACATTGTTTGTGCCTAAAAAAGTAGATAGGTGTTTTTTTAGAAAATGATTTACAGGACTTTTAAAATCTGATAGACACACTCATGGACAGCTAGCACTCACTCATTTAAAAGATCTGATAAGAGCACTTCTCTTGCTGTCGTGAATTCATACACATGCGCACACACAAAAGCATTGCTGTATCATATATAAACATACTCATGAGAGAGTGCCTTCCTCTCTTTACGGCCTTCATATTTTATATATGTGACTCTTGCTCCACAACGGACAGCGCAAACCAAGGCGAATTTCAGCCATAGATAAGCTTCAGCATACGGGTAAAATAGGAACTTTAAATGCTCTCTTTGATGTTGTGTTTATATTGCAGCATGCAAAAAATATTTTGACGTGATAACGTCTTATAATTCGATGTAGACGGCTGCACGCACCAAAAAATGAGGCGTTACCTTGCTCATGCGGCGTTATCTTGCTCATGTGGCGTTACCTTGCTTGAACTACAAGCGAGAGCGCGAAACGAACGACAAAGATGCACAATCGGCCCCCGCGTTCGGCAATGTTCGACATCTGGCTCTGTCCTACTTGAGTGAGCATATGTATGTATGTATATGCGCATATGTAGGTATATAAATTCACATACTTGTATTTGCATATGCCTTCTTCCTGTGTGCATGGTAATGAACCATTTCTCTGTTGAGAAAAGGACGATGATAGGAAAAGTAGGAAATGAAAGGGAGTGTTTCGAGTGTAAAGTGTCTTGAAAAAGGCAAATCGATGATGGTGCCTCTTAGTGTTGTTGACTTATTAACGTCTAATGCACAATCGAAATTGAACATATCTTTCCTGAATTTGATAAATGTTTCGTCATTTTTCACGTTTGTGTAAATTTAACTTGACCTATTCTATTGCAATTCCATTTACCTTCTTCTCTATATCCATCCAAAATATCTATCAACCAAATAAAATTTAAATTTTCTTTTGAAAAATGCAACCATTCCATCAGTATTTTCTTATGACGTTGTCACGTTAAACTATCGTCAGTAAACCGACTCATGATTTTGCGGTAGGTAAATAAAATTCATTCATAATCAACTATAAAGGGAGCATCGAATCCTTTTGTAGTTTGTTATTCTTCGATATTCTATTCTTAACGGATATATCTTTCTTAAGAACAAAGTTTCTTCAATCGTTAGATTTTTGCGTTATATGAAAATATATACAACTTTTGGGTGTTTGCCCGAGCTCCTCCTCCTGTTTGTGGCGTGCGTCTTGGTCTTGATGTTGTTCCACAAATACAGTTTTAAGCCGACTCCGAACGGCAGATATTTTTTATGAGGACCTTTTTCATGGCTGAAACTCACTCGGAGGCTTGCCATTGCCTGCCGAGGAGCGACCGCTATTGGAAAAAACTTGTTCTTCATATTTGTATTTCACGGAGATTCGAACCTACGTACACCGAATTCCGAATGGTAGTCACGCATCAACCCATTCGGCTACGGCGGCTAAATTAAAACTCAAAATAACCATAACGCCATAAATTTGCTGATCGAACCAACTTATGGGCAACACTGTAAACGATTAGAGGTGCCATGCCACAATTCCGTAGTCATAACCACAACCATATAGACCAATTGAATTTTGGTTTTTCGCCGTGACCATAACCAGTTGCATGGTGTTGAGTTGTGTTGCATCGTGGTATACTTGCTGTTAACTTTTCTTTAGTTTCTGCACTTCGAACTGCACAAATGTGATAGTATATGTAAATATCAGCTGTTTATGGCTGTGGCACCAATAATTGATAAGGATAAGGATAACCATAACCAGTTGCATTGTGATTTGCTGAATTGCGGCGAAAAACCAAAAATCCGGCAAAGTATGTCAAATTTATGGCGTAATGGTTATGGCACCTGTCCTTTGGACTTTTAAGACAAACTGCAAATTTTGCCATTAATTCTACTTCAATATCAGATATTTATGGGTATGGCATGATTAATCGACACATGCTCTAATGTTGCGGCTATGGTGTTATGGCTACGGCCCCACTAATTGCAGCTTAAGAAACTAAAGCAAATGTTATAGAATTTTACTTGGTTTCGATGGTGCCGGAAAATACTAAAGTTTTTCACAAAATTGCACTTTTCCTGTTTCCCCCGGCGAAAAACTTTTACTGCTTTCAGGGCTTGAAAAAACTCGTTGAGTACAAATGCGTAAACCTTTTGAGGGGCTTCCAAAATGACGCTCCAAATATTCAAGAAATTTGTCGACCTGCCTCTTTGCCAATGGCGAATCATAAAAAAACTCGTGGCGTCCCTTCAAAAAGGGTATTTTCAACAGTGAAACACCTTTTTTGTGAACGGAGGTCTATATTGGGTGTAAGCATAGTGACCACTAACAACGTAATGTTTTCCTATTTTAACATGGGAAAAATTAGTGTAATTCTGAGTTTTAAGAACATACATATGTACATGTATACATATGTGGCCAGTTGATAATACCCTTTCTGAAGGGATTTTGTAGTATATTTCAAAAAATAAGTTTTGAATTGAAAATAAATTCATTGTAAAGCGATATTTCTTTGTTAAGCAAAACGAAGAACACTCTGATCTCTATAAAAATTTAGCTGGTGTACCCCAGGACAGTATAATGGACCCAATACTGTACTCTGCACCCACGATTTACCAGTCACTGAGGAAACTATCGTCGGAACTTTTGCAGATGACACCGCTGCTCTCGCAATTGACTCTAACTCCCAGAAGGCTTCACTTAAACTCCAAAAAGGACTTGATAATTTAACTCAACGAGTAAAGGATTGGAGAATAAAATTCAATGAGACTAAATCAGTTCAAGTCACTTTTACCCTCAATCGAAGCATTTGCCCTCCCGTGAAACTCAATAATGTAATCATACCCAAAATAATGTTTCGAAATATCTTAGTATGCACCTCGACAGCAGGCTTACACATATTTTCCCTAAGCGTAAGGCACTAGGATTCAATCTCCGATATCTATACTGGTTACTTAATCGAAATTCTCATGTTTCTCTCAAAAAAACTTAAAACCCAGTTGGACTTATGGCATACAACTATGGCGCACTGCAGCTAACTCTAACATCGAAATACTCCAAGGATTCCAGTCAAAAACTTTAAGAATGATTACAAACGCACCATATTACACCACAAATACCCAAATCCATCGGGATCTCAAATTTCTCACAATAGTTGAAGAAATAAATAAGACTACAATCGCACCCAAACCCTTTAATTGCAGAAATAACTCTCAATCCGATCTCCTTTAACAGAATCAAGAGAAAGACAACAACAGATTTATTATGCTAAATGGTAGCATCACTGGGTGCTTTTCATATTTATCTAGTATAATGTCCTAGTTTTAAGTACAAGTACTCTTCTTCTTCTTAATTGACGCGATAACAGCTTACGCGATTTTGGCCGAGTTTAACAAAGCACGCCAGTCGTTTCTTTCTCGTGCTAACCGGCGCCAGTTGGACACACCAAGTGAAGAAAAGTCCATCTCCATCTGATCTTTCCAATGCATAGGAGGTCTTCCTCTTCCTCTGCTACTCAATTGCCTACTTAGTCCAAAGTAGCACTTGTTGGCAAGAGATATTCTACGTTGGAATTCGAGGCTGACTTTGTTATCGGTATTAATGCTGGTTCCTAAATAAACGAGGAGGTATTTCGTTTTGTCCTCGTGGTGGGTCCCAAACTCAGCGCACAACCAGCAATCCTGGGATGCTTCGCCTTCTCACGTTGGCTCGCTCCCGAACGGATGTTCGGAAGCTATCCAGAGGATACTTGGACTAATCTCGGAAGTTGCCCATATGCAGAAGAATCGTCCTGGCCACTCCCAAGTGAATGGCGATCAATAACTTTCCCCACTTGAGTGGACTTCTATTTACATAAGAAACCATTCTCCAAGTACTGAATTCCTGAATGTAAAAAACAGATTGCAATAAATAAATGTATTAAAAAAATTGAAGCAATAATTTTCTTAATATCTAATGTTTTCTCGTTTACAAAAGACTGAAGCGGAAAACCCACTAAGTACCTGCGTTATGCACTTGCACTAAGAGGTACAGAGCGGTTTACCAGTAAAAACACATTTCATTGTGTAGGCGTGTACTATATGCATCCAATTTAGCAGGTAGCCGATGAGCGAGTATTAGAATGTATGCATGTTTGTGTGTACAGATCCTTCCCTAAAAAGTTGTATCAATGTACCACATTTTAGCTAAAGTAGCTATTGTTAAAACTGATTTGAATATTCTATAGGCGAGAAACAGGCAAAAACACTTTATTATTTTATTGTACTTAAATTGCAAAAAACCCGGCCACCTACTGAATTTATGGAAGGTGAAACAATTTACATTTGTATAGCAAGATTTATGCATTGAAGGATGCGCTAATCCGTTGTTCGTTTCACAGACAATTAAAATTTTCTTAGTACCTATTCAGGTTTTATTAGCGAACATAATAAAGGATATTAGAGGGTACTCATCATTGAACATAAATATGTATGGCATATATTTACGTATTTATATAATTTGCGTTTACACCCTTTATTGGGTATTTGTATAGTTTTATAATTTATTTATAAATTATTTCACAAGTTATTAAAGCTAAGGGTTAAAAATATATTTCAACATGAAAATAACACCGAATTCGATTTGGCTCATACAACGAGCAATAAAGACGAGCCAATCAGCAAAAAAGCCTCACTAACAGAGATAAAGCAATTAATTTCGACATTAAAAAACAACAAGTCCACTGGATATGACCTCATCTCGGGAAAAATTTGAAAGCATATGCCCGACAGAGCTATAATTTATCTTACGAACGTTTTCAACGCTGCTATAAAGTTCAAATACTTCACCGTACCGACTAATAAGTCTAAGTCAAAAATATTTGAGAAGCTACTCTTTAATCGCATAGAGCCTATAATAACAAAAATAAATGTAATTCCCCAACAACAGTTCGGATTTAGGCGAAAACATTCGACAATCCAACAAGTGCACAGAGTCACTCACAAAATTAATAAAGACTTCAACAATTAACAAGTATGCGTGGCTGTATATATCGACGTAGCTAAAGCCTTTGACTAAGTATGGCTCCCTGTATTACTGCGCAAACTCCAGTCTTGGTTGCCAAATGACTACTTTCTACTAAAGTTACATCCTAGATAGAAAAGTTTATGTTAAGAATAACGACGCATGATCATACATTGAACCTATGAACGCAGGAATTACCCAGGGCAGTGTATTAGGGCCCACTCTGTATCTCATCTACTGAAAGCATATCACCAAATTGCTTATACCATAAACTATTCTTGATGAAATTGGCGACCATCGTAGCCGAATAGGTTGGTGCGTGACTACCATTCGTAATTCGGGGTACGTAGGTTCGATTCTTCGAGAAACACAATTCCCTATGTCCTGGGACCTATATGAGCCGGAAGGAAATGTGTATTTCTTACAGGTGGCGCAAAATTAATCAATTATGGAAATATTTATAATATTTGCAAATATCGTCCTACGGCAATCATATTTGACACTTGTGAGCTAGACAGCTGCAGCATACAAACAGACAAGCAATGGAGCACGTAAGGGTCAAAATAAAGATTTCCGTCATTCAAAATAATTTTTTTTTTAGTAAAAAGTTGAAGGGTTAATTTTGCGCCACCCGATTAATTTTGCGCCACCCTTTACATAGCAAATTCCGTTTCTCGATGTACTCAAGGGCTAATGAGGACCTAAGCTCAAAGAATGGCAATGCCTTGAGTGCCTAGATATCCATGCCACTGGTGCATATATTATTATTGGTCCAATTATAATGATGTACATCCATCTCAGGATTCTTGGACTACAACCCCAGGATTTCCCTGCAGAAATGCCAAAAAGGGAGCTTTACCCCGCTCAACTTTCTTCAAGCACAACACATACTTATCTTTGTTCTTTTTGTTATATTTAAGTTTAAATATTTTTCTTTGAACACACCAAGTATAAATTATCAATGTAAATATCCCAATTCCGAACAGTATGCCAAGACGAATTGAATATTCTATCATTCTTGCCGGTGTGCAAAAGCTAAAGGTGAAAATCGCTACTTTATTTTTCACGATTTTGACAGCCAGCTGACTATTAAGTTGGAATAATACAAAACAAATAAACAAAACGAGGAGAAATTACTTATTAATCTATACTATAAAGGTGAATGTCTGTACGTTGTCCGCGCATCACTACGAAACGACAACACCAAATGACGTACAAATTTTTATACATTCGTATTTTCACCCAATGAAGGTTATAGGCATGTTTTTATGATGGAACTCCCTTCCCACAACCCCCAAGCCGCGCCACCACTCTTATTCGTCACTAATAATCAAATATTTGCTTAAATTTAATCCCAAAAAATTTTAGTTTTTCCTATTTCCCACTATTTATAGCACACTCTAGACTTCATAGTCCGCATAAGCTGTTCAACTATGACCCAAATGCAAAGTTCAAAAACGGTTTGAGATAGAAAATTAATAAAAATAATTTTGCTTGATATTTTTCTGATTGGTTGTTTTTATTGTACTTAACGAGGCATAGCAACGGATGCCGGTATTGTAATATTATGGTTATTACAATAATAAAAAATTATTTTCTATGAAATTATTGTTTGTAATTCTATTACATATCATAAATCCCTCAAAACTACTCCTACGCGAGCGGGGCCCCGGGTTAAAGCTAGTTATAAATATTCAGTGAATTCAATTTAGCAACTGCAGTAATCACAAAATAAAACTTTTTATTGCAATCGCAGTGAACACAGAATAAAACTTTTCTTTTCTTGTTGTGTAACTAGTATTTATTTTAAAATAAATATATGGAAATCTAAATCCTTAAACCCCTTAAATAAGTTTATGATAATGAACACCAATACATCCCCTGATGAAGTAACTGTTGAAGCTAATACAGCAAGTCTGGTAAATAAACGTCATTATCGGTGAATAATGCAGGTCACAGAGGATACTGATGATGGCAATTTAGAAAATGAAGAGAACTTACCTATTCTTCGTTGTAGAAACAGCAGGGGAAATTATGTTAAAGCGATTGTTGACAAAAAGGAGATTTTGATAAAATACTATGGAGAAGGTAAACCTATTGCAGAGTCAGCAGAATTAGCTGGAATTAACAAAAACACAGCCACTTCTATAATTAGAAGGTATGATATTAGAAGGATGGATGTGAGATGTTAGACGAAATCGTGGTGGAAAAAGAAATGATAAACTAAGTGATGAGATTTTAAACTATGTGGAGAAATTAATTGAGGAAAATCCATCAATTACTTTGGAAAATATAAAAAAAAAAATTTTGGAAATAAAAACGTCAACATAACCACAACAACGGTATTTAATGCATTAAAAGCTTTAAAAATAACATTAAAACCGCCACAATCAACCGGGGCCGTTTAAACTCCAAATCAACAATCGAACAACACAAAAATTATGCACTAAATTTTTCACAAAATGCTCCACAAACACATGAGAAAATAATGTTTATTGATAAATCCGGTTTCAATTATCATCTTCGCAGAAATAAAGCTCGATCGAGGATAAATACCTACTTCAGCCCATGTAATAGTTCCAAAACAAGAGAAAGAAATGTTTCATTAATTTTAGCCATTAATTATACTGAGAATGTAATCTCTAACTCAACAGTAAATTCAAATGTTTTTATTACATTTCTTGACGGATTATTTAACAAACTTGCTGAAAGTAACATCGTAGAAGCATGGTTGGTTCTGGACAATGCAGAATCCATAAAACTCGGGAAGTACGCGAAAAGATTAGTGAGACTAATCATACGTTAATTTTTCTATCACCATATTCCCCCATGTTAAGTCCTATAGAAAAGGTATTTTCAAAAATAAAATTGTCTGTACGAAATTTGCTGGCCGATCGCCAAAATAATCAAAATTTGGTACAGATTATTGAAGAATCAATGACCACTGTTACTTCTACTGATTGCAACTTTTATTACGTTGACATGTCTAGGAAACTACCGCTGGCTGTAGCAGAACAACCGTTGCATTGGATGCTTTGTCCAAATTACTTTATTTAACTTTTTTCTGGTTCTTATTCTTGTTAGTATTCATTTTTTATTGTAAATATTCAATATTCCATTAATAAACTTTAATTTGAAATTAAAAATCTTTAATTTGAATTAAAAAAAATTTAATGTAAAATAAAAAAACTTTAATTGGCTTTTAAAAAAATTTAATTTGAAATTAAAAAACTTTAATTTGAAGTTAACAACCTACACCCATGGACAAATAAATAGCACAAATGTGAACCTTATATGTTAAGTTAAGTTTTTAGTACGAACTCTGCTTTGGGCAAATAAATTTGTTGCGCTCTATTTTATTTATGCTTATTGCTGTTTTGAAGTGAACACAATTACATTAACACATTTACATTACATTTTTAACTTGTGCAACGGAGAGTAAAACTTTAATATTGTTTCAGGTATTTTTAGTATAATTTTTTGTTTCTCAAATAAAATTTTAAAGTAATTACTAAAAATGGGACGTGGAAAACATTGCACGCCGGAGAAAAGAGCTATTATTACCGTATGAGTCAAAACGGAAAAAGCTATGCAGAAATAGCTGAAATGATGCTGTGCTCTAGGAAAATGGTTTATAATGTTCTTAATTTAGTTAAGAAAGATTCATCCTAACTAAGCAAAAAAACAAAAAGAAAACTAAACCAGATCCTTTTAAGTCGGCACGGCAAATAATGCTTGATAAACCAAGAATCTGATCTACAGGTGTCCAGAAAACTTGTAGGAAAGCGACTTAACGAAGCCAAGCTGTTTGGCCGCATAAGCAGAAAAAAAACCACTCCTCTCAAAAAGACATATCCCACAAGGACAAATCTATTCAGTTTGGAAAACGTCTATTCAGTTTTGGAAAAACGTACTTTGGACCGATGAAACCAAAATAAATAGGATGAGACCAGATGGGAAAACGTTGTCCAAAAAATCAAGCGCTAAATCCTAGGTTCGATTAACACAAGCTAGTAAAATGGATAGATTTTAGTATGGGTATATACTCCAGAACAAAATGGAACCATTTGAGTTTGAGTTTATGCCGTTAAATTGGACATTCATGCAGGACGATGATGCAAAGCTTACTGAAAAGACAGTGAAGCAATGGCTCAGAAGAGAAAAAATAATGTACTGGATTGGCCGGCGCAGAGCCCTGATCTCAATCCTATAGAAAATTTGTGGAATGACGTTAAGGTCAAAATCGCTAACAAAAATTTTAAAAATGTTGATGATTTGTGCGCCGCAGTTAAGGAGGCTTGGTACTCGATTCCAAAGGAAAGATGCCACAACCTTGTAGAAATCATGAAGCGACGGCTTGAAGAAGTAATCAAAAACGGTGGATTTAGTACAAAATACAAATCTGGTAAAACATTAATCTGGTAAAACAATATTATTACTTAATTATCTGATTTCATAACTATTTTTGCTTTTATTTGGAATTTTTTAGGATGTGCTATTTATGTGTCCAGGAGGTTTCGCGAGTTAACAACGTTCTCGTAAATTAAATCAGAACTGAAATTCTTTTTGACCATTTTTTTGTTTTAAAGTGGAAGTAAATAAGTTTTTTTTTATTTTAATATAAAAATAAAAAAATAATTATTTAAAAACATATTCAACTCTTTGCTTTCAAATTCTAAATGTGCTATTTATATGACCATGGCTGTATATATGCTGCCGTGACAAGAAAGTGTATGTGCATGTGTATATATATATTTTTTTTTTTTGCATTCAGTAGTTTCTATTGCTTTCGCTTACTCTTTCTCCTCAAATAGGTACTTCCATTTACAATCTCTTATTCTATCATTCTTGTGTTTAACTGCCAAATCTGCATCCCCAAAACAGTTGCATTGCTACCTGGTACACTTAATAAAATATCATTACACCTGATTAAAACATAAAAATAGTTAATTGGCGCGTACAATTTTGTTAGGTGTTTGGCCGAGCTCCTCCTCCTATTTGTAGCGTACGTCTCTTGGTCTTGATGTGGTTCCACAAATGGCGGGAAGCTACAGCTTTAAGCCGACTCCGAATGCCAAATGGTATTTGATGAGGAGCTTTTTCATGGCAGAAATTCACTTGGCGAAGTGTTATTGTCTGCCGAGGGACGACCGCTGTTAGAAAAACCTTCTTCATTTTGGTGTTTCATGCACGGAGATTCAAACCTACACTCTCCCGAATGCTAGTCATGCACCAACCCATTCGGCTACGGTGGACACCTGATTACACTATGGATAATACCAGCTTGTATAAATAAACCTTAAAAAAATCTATAAATGCAAACAACTTGTCTGCTCTTAGGTAAAAAATGCAATGCGCTTTAGAGCGTTCACAAATGCGTTCATTTTCGTTATATCTTTATTACATCATTTAATTTCCTGAATATTGGCTCGACTATTTTATTTACTGGTTGGAAGAAATCCATGAAATGAAGTCAGATACTTGCACGTATACTGATGGCGAATTAGGTTGACCACATGGTATCTTTCCCCATGAAACAATGCCAATTAGAATAGTTTCACCGTTCGATGTTTGAACCAAGGGACCACCCGAGTCAGATGTACAAATTCCAATGCCTCCAGATAGTGGCCCAGTGCATATATTCGTTGAATGAACATCAGCACCTTTGGTTCCTAGTGCACTCACACATGCGGATTCACTAATAATGGGTATATTCTTGGCCACTTGTAGCATAGTGGGATAAGATGGTACTGTTGTAGTTGATGTCGAACCCCAGCCATATAAATCTGCACTTCCTGTTGGAACTACTCCAGATGATGGCAACGTGACTGGCTTCACTGCACTGGTCCATTGAAAAGCTGTTGCAGTGTACACAAGACCGATGTCGTAGGGTGCTATGCCGCCAGTGTAAAGACTGTGCACCACATAGGAGCTGATCGCACGTTTTTGTGTGGTGCTTGCAGTGCCCGTAACATCGTTACTGCCTGCGACCAGTGTACTACTCAACACTTGCGACTTTGAAGTAAGACAATGGGCAGCCGTGACCACCCAATTCGCATTTAAAATGCTACCGGCGCAGTAGTGTACACTTCCCGCTTGAAGCGAAACAATGTAAGGCGCTGCATCAGTAGCTGCCGAAACACCTCCCACAACACGTCCACATACTAAAGTTTCCGGTTCGGCTAAGCCCAGAATGCATTGGCAAAAAAGAACCGGAATAATAAGTACTGAGCGACCAAATGCCATACTAACTAACTACTTTGAAGATTAGTCCACAACTGATAGTACTAAATGTTGTGCACGATAATTTAACTTTTTAAATAAAATAGGATGCTTTTATTTAGTTTATTTGTTTACTAATTTTAATTAAGTCTTCGTTTTTCCTTTGAAATTTCATTATCAGATGGTATCGGCTCTTATCTGTTTGGAAGTAAGGACTACTATCTTATCAAGGCGATTAGAAGCGCAACAAAAGTCAAATTTTATACTGGCGGTGATAAGGTCTCGCTTCTGTTTATTCATTAAACCTATTAGAAATATAGGTGGATGGGGAATCCAATGCTTGTTTTTAATATATGTATTAATTTAATTAATTATTGTAGTATTAGATTGTCGAATGGGTTGGTGCGTGACTACCATTCCGTTGCCCGTGGTTTCGAACCCGGGCATAAAATACCAAAACGGTTTTTTCTAATAGCAGTCGCCCCTCGGCAGACAATGAGAAACCTTCGAGTGTGTTTATGCTATGAAAAGCTCCTCATAAAAAACCATCTGACATTCGGAGGCGCCCTAAAACTGTACATATGTCCTTCCATTTGCAGAGAAACATCATGACGCACATTACGAACAGGAGGAGAAGCTCGGCCAAATAGCCAATGGAGGGTGTAAACGCCAATTATATATGAATATATATATATGTATATGTATGATATATATTAATATTAATTTAATTAATTTAATCTGTAATCGAGTATGCGCCGCATGCCCGTACATATAAATTTTGATATGAGTTTAGTTATTTCGCGAAGCATCAAAATAATACAAAAAAATTGTCTAATAGCGGTCGATCCTCCTTTTACTGAATTTCTAATTTGAAAATCAGATTGCAGGGCAAAAGATGTATTCCAAGAATGATATAAATTAAGTTTTTACTCGTTCTTTTCCAGTAAAAGTCAGTAAAAAAATTTCCGCCTTAGCTCTAACAGAGGCAAATATCAAAAAGTACAAGAACGCAAAACTAATAAGAATCGACAATTTTTCTTGGCGCGCAGTTCAAATAGGCTAAAAAATGGAAAATTGCGTTTTATACCGCATATATAACCGCACACTTTTCTTAAGTATACTTCGTGGTGTTCTCAATGCATATCATATGAACGTGGCGAACGAATATAGAAGAAGGTGGCACCTTTTGAAAACCGCTACATTATTTTTCGCGATTTTGATCTTGTTGTTCTTGTAGCAATTTACTAAAGTGCAGTGTAGATTACCGGTCGTCTTCGTCTAGCTCCTCTAACGGTTGGCCCAGAAAACTTGCTATGTCGATAGGTTGGGTTCAAAGGAAGAGGGGTGTTAGATAAGTGGGTTTGATGGGGCATGTGAAAAGGTGGTTGGTATCGTGCAGGGTGCCTTCACATACTGAAAATATGATTAATGTGTATGTCGAGGTCAATTCTGGATAAGTAGAACGTGATTGTGCCAAGGTTACGCGCGTCTCTCGGGGAAGCTGAAGCTCTTCATCTGCTCTGGGTGGTGGTTGAACTCCGATTACGGCATTCGTTCCTTTTGACTTGATAACGTCTTATAATTCGATTTAGCCGGCTGCACGCACGAAAAAATGTGTCGTTACCTTGCTCATTTGTCGTTACCTTGCTCATTAGTGTTACCTTGCTCATTAGTGTTACCTTGCTCATTAGTGTTACCTTGCTCATTTGTCGTTACCTTGAATGAACGGCAACGTTCGACATCTTGCTCTCTCCTACTTAAGTGAGCGTATATATGTATGTATATGCGCATATGTACATATATAAATTCACGTATTTGTACTTGCATATGCCTTCTTATTGATTATTATTAATTTGATTTACTTGAAGAATTTAAAATAAATCCAAGTTTGTTAATAATATCTGTTGTTTTAATGTTATTATTATTAATTTTTTTATTATATATGAAGGAAAAAATGTATGGTAATATTTACCATATACCTTATAAGATATGTTGTATACTAATATGTATATGTATATAAACATGCATATATTATACATATACAATTTCGCGCAATTTTCAAAAAGAACAAATCTATATGTAAAGATGCATACAAGTCATATGGACATATTATATCAAATATACGATATAAATAATATATCTATTCCGTACGCAAGCAAATGTAAGCTAATGTGCTTTAACTGCAAGCGAGAGCGCGGAACGAACGACAAAGAGCACAATCGGCCCCCGCGTTCGGCAACGTTCGACATCTGGCTCTGTCCTACTTGAGTGAGCATATATATGTATGTATATGCGCATATGTAGGTATATAAATTCACATACTTGTATTTGCATATGCCTTCTTCCTGTGTGCATGGTAATGAACCATTTCTCTGTTGAGAAAAGGACGAAAAGAATGAAAAGTAGGAAATGAAAGGGAGTGTTTCGAGTGTAAAGTGTCTTGAAAAAGGCAAATCGATGATGGTGCCTCTTAGTGTTGTTGACTTATTAACGTCTAATGCACAATCGAAATTGAACATATCTTTCCTGAATTTGATAAATGTTTCGTAATTTTTCACGTTTGTGTAAATTTAGCTTGACCTATTCTATTGCAATTCCATTTACCTCCTCCTCTATATCCATACAAAATATCTATCAAACAAATAAAATTAAAATTTTGTTTTGAAAATTGCAACCCTTACATCAGTATTTTCTTATGACGTTGTCACGTTAAACTATAGTCAGTAAACCGACTTTACAGACAACCTCTTTTTTTAATTTCCATATCTCGTACACTCAACCGATACTAATATTACTATATTTACTTGTATATGCCAAAGATTGGGACTACCATTCGAAAGTGCACCGGCTAGAAATCCCGGGCACGAAACACCAATTGATAGAAATAGTTGCTTCCAAGAGCCCCTCTACAGCAATGGCAAACCTCCGATTGAATTTCTGTCATGAAAAAAGCTCCATCTGCCGTTCGGAGGCGGCGGAAAACTATAGGTACCTTCATTTCTGGAAACATCTAGACGGACACACAAATGAAAAGAGAAACTTGGCCAAACCCCCAGAATGTGTAAGCGTCAATTTTATGTTTATAAGTACATTTGTTATATACAATATATAATATATACACACACGGACAAAATTATTCACACAACAACTAATTCTTCATTCAATAAGCTGTGTATTGAGAAAAAATGTATGTAATTAAAAATGTTGTTCTAAGAAAAATACACAAATTTATTGTTTATCTAAAACTAACATAAACTTAACAAACCTTTACTCCGTAAATAAAATATTTAATATTTGGGGACGAGTGTCGGCATATAGCCGCCCAAGCCGTTTTACCGTTCCGGACGTGTGTCGGCATATAGCCGCCCAAATTTGTTCGTAGCTGCAAGGATTATATGATACGCCTATACCTATAGTATAAGAGTCACGTTTGCATTCAAAGACCTTAGGGGCCATTAGCGATGAAGTCTTATCTTCCTTATAATGTAAACTTACGATGTGAAACGACGGCAGGGTCAAAACGAATTTCACTGCCAGAGGAACCAGTAGGCTTTTATATATTTTATCCTACACACGATGGCTAAGCGATTTAGAGATGATAGGTAGATAGTGACAGTTCTGACGAATGTTACTTTGAATCTGATAAGACGGAAGATGACGGCATTAGAAGTAGAAGTGAAATTCGTTTTCTATTTTAAGAAAATTTTTGCTTGTGTTAAATAAAGCCTTCGTTTGTATAACGTTCAAAGTATTTATTTTCTTTACTGCGCACTCCAATACCTCTCGTCCTCAGCGACGCTCGCCCATCGATCGGCTCCGTCCCCAAAGAGTTAACGAAAATCATACCATTCCTCATATTTTCAAGGGACAAAATTATTCACACATAGTATGAATTTTAAATTTTAACTAATTTCATTTTTCTAACAAAGTAACCTATGCTTTCGACTAAGTCCCGTATGAATATGATCATTCGAAACTCAACTTATTTGGTCATTCCAAGTATTGCTTTCGCGTTATTAATACATCTTGGGTCGGAGACTACTGAAAAGCTGAAAGAAAAATAATTTCGCATATGCATAATGAGGGCACACGGCGAATCGAAGTCGTTTTACTATTTCTAACATAATAAAACGCTTTAAAAGGGAAACAAATCTTTAGAGCCGAGCTCATACGGGAAGACCTCGCAAATTGACCCTCAGTGATGAACGCCATATAATAAAATGAATCAAAAAATTACATCAACGCAAGTGGTAGCAGAAGTTCTTGAAGAGATTAAAAAAGAAATCCATCCAAAAACAGTTCCCAAACATGCCGGGTATACACGCGAATGGCTCGAAGGAAACCACTCATCAGCGAAGTCAATAAAAATAAGGGGATAGAGTTCGCAAAGGAATATAAAAATAAGTCACTTCATTTCTAGAACAACGTCATTTTTAGCGACGAGAGCAAATTTAACATTTTTCAATCGGATGGAAAGATTCGAGTCTGGAGAAAACAAAATATCGAATTCGATGAAAGCAATACAGTAAGTACAGTGAATCATGGTGGTGGGGATGTAATGGTGTGAGGATGTACATATGTCAACGGTAGCCGTGGGTAATCTTGTATTTATTGATGGTATTTTGGATAAATAACTTTACCTTAATATTTTGAAGGAATACTTGCATGAAAGTGCGCAAAAAGTCTGTATTGGAAATAAATTTTATTTTAAACTATCTACAGTTTCGAAATTATTGGAGTATATAGTCAAAGACAAAATATACTTTGCTGTTAAACTGCAGATCTACATTAACAAATTAAGTTGTATTTACGGAGGACTGTTTGGATGCGATCTAAACAGATTTCTCTAAGGCTTTTGATAGGGTATCTCACCCAATATTAATTGCTAAACTTGAGCTTTTCGGCTTTCACTCTCAATTTTTTAAGTGGTTAATTTCCTACCTCAATAATAGGCACTGCGTCGTTCGACTTGATAATGTATCGTCTTATTGTTTTATTGCTTCGTCTGTTTTTCCTCAAGGTAGTGGGCCTAGGGTCCGCTACTATTTATCCTCTTCCTTAACGATATTTCTTCCTGTTTTTCATTGTGTAATTTTTTTCTATACGTGGATGATCTATAAATCTATTATGAAATTAAATGTCCAGAAGATTCATCCATTCTTCAGTGTGAGTTGAATAACGTATATAGTTGGTGTGGTGCCTAATCGTGTGTGCCTAAACATTAGTAAATGTCACCATACTTCGTATGCAGCTTACTACATCTCGAACTCGCCGCTAAAGTCAATTAGTGAATTAAAGGACCTGGGTGTTTGTTTTGACTCAAAGCTCAACTTCACCACCCACATAAACTTTATTATTTCTAAATCGTTCGCAATGTTAGCCTTTACTCGTCGAAATAGTTCTTCGTTTCCTGACCCCCATGCTCTCAAACTGTTGTACTCGTCCTTAGTTCGGTCCAGGTTAGAATACGCGGTATTCGTTTGGAGACCGTGTCATGCAGTCTATATTAATAGATTAGAGTCTGTTCAGAGAGCTTTTGTGCGTTTTGCTTTGCGTTCGACGAAATTCGTTGATCCCATTTCGTCTTATCAGGCTCGTTGCTTATTAATAAATCGAATGTCCTTAGAGTCTAGGCGTGTTCTGTTGTCGATGTGTTTTGTCTTGGATATTTGTGCGGGCTCAATAGATTGTCCGTATCTTCCCAATAAAATTAATTTTAATGTTCCCTCACGCATTCTCCGTTGTAATGAACTGTTTTTGTGGATATTGCTAAAACTGTTTATGGAAAGAATGCTCCTTTTAGAAGGCCGCAAGCTCAATTTAATGCTTCCTCTTCTTCCTTAGTCTTTCATTTCTCTTACTCTAAGTTTACTTTTAAGAAGTTACTTATAAGAATCTTGTCATAAGATGTTAACTTGTATCTAACTATGTAAAAGTCTGTAAGCCTCTTGTTTTTTGATTAAATAAATAAATAAAACCCAACTAAAGGAGGTACTCCACCAACTGGAATGGCGAAATTCGGAGCCAAATGTGACTAAAAAATTAGGTAACTCTGTGCCAATTAAGTCATCAGGCAAAAAGGAATGCCTACTAAATATTAAATTTTCATTGAACTTAATATTTTATTTGTGAAATTGAATTGTGTGAATAATTTTGTCACTTTAAAATATGAAGAAATCTGTGATTTTTGTTAATTTCTCATTCGTGGAGTAAAGTTTTGTTATGTTTAAATAAACAATAAATTTGTGTATTTTTCCAAGAACAACATTTTTAACTGCATTAATTTTTTTCGCAAGATACAGCTTATCGAATGAAAAATTAGTGGTTGTGTGAATAATTTTGTACGTGTATGTGTGTACGTACTTACAAGTAATTTTCAATTCGGCGAATAAGTAAGATTGCAATCCATTATCATAAGTTATTTCAAAAACTTTATTGCAAATATTTGGTTCCTTTAAAATTATTTTCACGTAGCAAGTGCAATTTTCCATTGATCATTCAAAAGCTATAACTTAAGTTTAAATTTCCTTAAAATGTTTAAATTTATGTTTATTTCATTTTATAAACTGCATTACGCGTACATATTGTAGTTAGTACTTAAAGTTTCATATTTTTCTTGCGTGTTATTGCATTTATCGCATATTTATTTCTTTATATGTATTTTGTAAGCCGCGTTATAAAATTTGTATTGGTGGCCATTAATTCGAAGCAAACCAATTTTTAATAAATATGTTTTGCGTTTCGTTCATAAGACTTTCCAATGATATTTAATTTAATTGAATCTCTTTTCCGATTATTTCTGCATCTTCATTGGTTTTATAATTTTTTGTGATGTTGCCAGATATTAAAATGATGTGATACCACCTGAACTGTAATTAAATATTTTATCTATTTTCAAGCGAGGCATTTGATTCAGCTTCATATGTACACAAAGTGATAGCTGTGAAAAGAATTCGGAGGGTGTGGCCAACATCAGACCGTTTACCGACTCTCAGCGATTTTGAAGGAATTAGCTGATTTGCTGATGCGACTAGTAATGTAACAGCGGTTTGCTTACAACAAAACTGAGATTGGGTTGGTGATATAAGAAAAAACTCAACCTAGGTTATTCCCCAAGGTTACTTTCACGATTTCGCTTCAGAAGGCCCAACCTGGTATTCTATTGTCCTTGAGAGTGAGCTCATCGAGAATCTCCTTATCTGATCTGAGCAAATATTACCATAAATTGCATAACAATGCACGCACAAACTTGCGCACTTCGTCCTTTTTTTGTATTGAAATTCTTGGAAGGATTACCTGATTATTATTGAAAATTATGAAAACAATTTGATTTTGACGTTAGCTTATGGGGTATTCTATTGTCCTTGAGACTGCACCTATTGGGCCTCATCGTAAATTTCCTTGTAAGCAAATATTGAGGATTTCCATCTGAGCAAATATTCTCATAAATTGTAATACTATTCAAGAACAGATTTTCGGCCTTCGTCCTTTTTTATATTGAAATTCATGAAAATGTTACCTGCTTATTATTGAAAATGAAGACAAAAATTAGGGTTTGGCGTGACCTCATCGTGAATTTCTTTATCTGATTTGAGTAAATGTTACCATAAATTGCATTACAATGCACGAACAAACTTTCGCACTTCGTCCTTTTTTTTGTATTGAAATTCATGGAAGGATTACCTGATTATTATTGAAAATTATGACAACAATTAGGGTTTGGCGTTAGCGTTGGCAAAGGACTTACAAAGTAGGGGAAATTGAGAGCGCAAGGTGGAAGTTGCCCTTAAGAGGAAGTTGATAAATCCTACTGTAAAAATGTTTAAACTAGAACTCCATACCAAGCTTTCCAGCAATTTTCAGTGCTTTATTCAACCTAATTTAAAAAGTTTAAAATTAAAAATCAAGAATATCAATAGAGAGTTTAGTAATAAAGAAATATTAAAGTAAAATTGAGCCATTCAAATAAGGTGCCTTCGAAAACTTGTGTAAGTTTTTGGAAATTTAACGTTCGCGTACTTTTATTGTATTTTTATATTTGAGAGAGAATTGTACGTTACTCTCTTGCAAGTTGATGTTGGATATTTTTCACTAGCGATTTATACGCACAAACAATTTTCAAAAGTGTGATTGAAGTTGGCAGTGCTCCCTTAACACTAAAAAGACTGAAACTTAGTGTATGTATATTTCTACAGCCTAAAAGCAGTAAAACATATATACATACATATATACCGAAAATGAAGGTCGGGTAACTAGAATTATCAATAAACGCATATTTATGTTTTATAAAAAGTCGCAATATTCTAAGAAATTGTGTCCGTATATAGGCCTCTTCCATTCACCATTTCCCCGCTCACTCTCTCGATTAACTTAACAAAAGCAACAACAAAGTTGTAGAGTGGGATTCACAGCTAGCGAGTATGGATATAGGCTCCTTCTATTCGCCATTTCCCCGCTCGCTATTTCCATGCTCGATTAACTTGACGAAAAATTTGTATGCGAAAGCAACAACAAAGTTGTAGAGTAAGATTCGCCGCTTCATTAAACTAGTATAACGCTCTGCCTTACAAACACATGTAATTCAGGGTGGCCTCGTGTCCAATATACATATGTTCATTTATACCAGTTGCCTCATCTATTCGCCTTTTGCTAATGCTTGGCGAAAAGAAGAGACCTTATGTATCATTGCTCTTCTAATTGAAATTAAAAAGCAGTTAAATATTTGAGTACTATAATGTCAAATTGCAAAAATACGTTTGTTTATATTTTTTGACATTATTATCCCCTAAAAGATAGCCGCACTGATTTATCAAACATACTTTATTTAATAAACCTTGGATACCACCAGAAATAAAAATACTCATTAATGGTAATAAAAATAGTGAGTATTTTCTGCTAATAATCTGATAACCATCCTTCACGAAATGCTGAGAAAACGAAATATATACGTAGCAAGGTGGCACTTGGCTTATCCATAACTGGTCAGATTTACAAATTTTTTTTCAATTTCCGACTAAATTCTATGATTAAAATAATAACTACTATACATACACAAGGAAGGCAGGAATGTTCAGTTGATGTTCATATAGAGTTCTAAATTATGTTCATACGATTAGCAGAAAAATAAATTAATGTTTTAAGTGTTTTTGACAGAATAAGTACATTTGTGAATGTCAAATTACCGACCGAAAAATTACAATTTCATATGGAGAAGAATGGAAAGATCATGTTTTTTTCTCGTTTTACTCTTTACATCATTTCCTTTAAATACTGCAAATGCCAATTTTTGAAATTTTTAACTGAAGTTTGATTACTTGAATAAATATCCATTGCACTTGTCCACACTCTGTCTTTAATTGATAGTTTACTTAAATGAATTACTTCTTTTAATAAATTTCAGTAAGTTACTTTGTTGTACATACACGCTTTTATAAATATAGAAATTGATAGCTGAATTATTTGCCAATCAGTATTTATCGTTTAGTTGGAGGTAATAAAAATAAGATATGTAATAAAATACAAAAAAATATTAAACGGTTTTATATTAATTTATTTCACGCATTTTTCCGTAAAGCTTCATAATTCATGTTTGACAGAAGTGAATTATATGCATACGAGAAGAAATAAGTAAGACTGTTAATACATATTGAAATACTCCCAGACGGCCGCGACAGCAATTAAATCGAGATAAAATTTCCCAAACTAATGTTATATAATAGAAATGTCGTGCTCATATTAATGGGAGTCCTTTACACATTACTATTCCAGATCTCAAGGTAATACAATTACCTAAACAAGTCTATTGAGTGTTTTTGAGAAATATGAAAGTAGGTAACCATCTTTAAATCCTTCCCATAACTGGGTATTCAATATGCATATAATTTAAAACGACTATTTTTTAAATAATGCGTTCGCTTAGTAATTAAATTTTCTTATATTTCTTCTACACAATAGCTACCTGTCAATACCGCCAACTAACGTGCATGTTTGACAGCTTTTGCTTTGGTTTCAGCATTCTTTCCTCAAACATATTCAGTTCTAATTTTTTATACAATATTAAATTTCTCATATTAAATGCTTTTATGCGTCTACTTTTCAACGCAATCATGAATTAATTATGCAGTAAATCGGTTTTAGTTTTATTTACGTTATAAATAAACTTAAACATAAAATTGTGTTTCTCTTTTTAAGCCTTCTTATACTTGTCTACGTCATCATACTCATACTGGTAAATTATCATTAAGCGCTCTCTTCTGTTTCATTTATTTAATTATTTAAATCGTTTAATACATTCGTTGAATCTTCAGCATGCACATCCACCCTCAGGATCCTTTGATTCGTTAGGTGAGTCCTTTAGCACAACTTCTTGCATATCTTCAGACGGCTTGTTTTCTGTCGAATCCATTCCAGGCAGCGCTGCCGCCACGCGTCTAAAAAGTTGCTTAACATTGTAACCGGCTTTCGCACTCGTCTCGATAAACATTACATTAAGTTCCTTCGCTTTGCGCTCACCCTCTTCAGTGGACACCTGTCTTTTGTCCGATAAATCTGTCTTATTGCCTACCAACATAATGATGACGTCACTGCCTCGTTCCGTGCGAACGTCATCAATCCATTTGGATGTTTGGTGGAAAGAGTTTGTATTTGTTATATCGTAGACAACAACCGCCACAGTGGAATCACGTATGTATGATGGGATCAGTGAACGAAAACGTTCCTGGCCGGCTGTGTCCCATAACTGCAGACGAACGGTGCGATCTTCAAGGTACATGGTTTTCGAAAGAAAATCAATACCAATTGTGGCCTGATACGTGTTGTCGAAGCTGTCGTACATGAAACGTGTGATCAGTGAAGTTTTACCAACACTCTGTTCGCCGAGAAACACCAGCTTAAATTTGCGCAGGGGATTTCCAAATTCGCCGGATGACATGTTTTAAGTGTAATTAATGGTATTTGTGGTGATAATGGTTTAATTAGTTTATATCCCTTTCCGCTCTGAAGATATTTTAGAGTACAGGAGTCTTTAAACCCCTTTCTTAAATCCTGCTTAGAGCCCTCCTTTCGTTTTTTTTTCTTCTTCCACTTACACTTCTCTTCGTCGACGTAGTTGCTTTCTTTTTTCTTTTCCTCTGCTGACCTCTTTGATCAGGGCTGGGCTCTTTGAATTTAATGCACTTTTTAAAAACCTTAACTGAATGTAGCTATAAACTCCGGGATATTAACACCAAATATTTTCGTTGTGAAAATAACACGTATTTTTCTTCTTCAAATATATTATTTTATGTTTTATAATCTTCACCTACACTTTCTGCATCGCTTTTTCATTAGTCACCGTCAGCAACCAGCTTATAACATTTCATTTCAACTACGTTGCCGACATGTGTCGTCGTGTTGCCAATTGATGAGTTTCAAAAAGCACCAAAAATTTAAGAAAGTGCTTACCATACTAAAAGCACTTTTTAAATCAAAAAATATTATTTTCAAAAACTGTAGACGGAAACTCTGGGATTTGCTCTCCATTACCACAGCGAAAATTTTGCTTATAATGTTTAAGTGCGGGCACTAAATAAAATTTTATTGTATCCAAATGTAGGCGAAATCTCTGCCTTTTGATTATAGTATAGGGTTTTCCAATAACAGGTGTTATTGGTGAATGGATTGCGCTATCGAGAGATGATTAACGATTTTTTATGGCCGGAATTGGATGGTATTGATCTGGACAACGTTTATTTTCAACAAGACGGCTCTACGTGCCACACAAGCACCGAAACCATTGATCTTTTATGGGAAAAGTTTCCGGACCGTGTTATCTTTCGAAGAGGTGATCACAATTGGCCACCAAGATCTTGTGATTTAACTCCTTGCGACTTTTTTCTTTCCTTTTTCAAAGATGGAATTCCTGAGGCTATCGAGGACATAGGGCAGCCACTTTGCAATTCGGTTATGGAAAATTTCATGAAAAGAATATTGTCCTGTAAGCGTGGTCGTGGTGGTCATTTGCCTGATGTTATTTTCCACTATTAACGGTATACCTCCTTTTTTATAATGAAATAAACATCCGATCATTTATATTAAGAAAGTAGCATTTTTTTTAGAATATCAAAATAACACCTATTTTTGGAAAACCCTTAACTTTTTACAAATTACCCTTAAGAATTAAGAGGAAAATTTGACGTCATGTATATGTATGTACTACACACGCTTATTTCACTTAAATACCAACACCGGAAAGAAACAATATTCACTTATAAACATTCTTTATTGATTGAACATTTTATTTAAAGCTTTTTTTACTAAACTTTTGTAAGTATTATGAATACAATAATACAATTTCAATAAAATATTAAGTATTATTTAGTAGAAAAATCTTTAAATCAAAAACTTCTAAACTTTAAATGGTGAAAGGAACCCAGTGGAGAAAAGATAAAACAAAACAAGAAAAACCCAGCAATGAACAGAAAATTTAAATATTATTTATTTTAGAAAATATAAAAAAAAACGTTATGACATCGGCTGTGAATATATCTGTACATAATACTGCTTTAAGAGAAGGAATTATGTTCCATTATACTGCGTAACAGAAAGAAGAATTTTATTGATTGAGGGATGTGATCTTGAGTGTATTCGTGTTCTATGTTATAGATGACTATAAGGTTGATAGATTTACTAGGTTTGGCCATTAATAATGGTGAAAAACACAATTGTGCCTGGCACTTCGGCTGTCACGTCACAGGAGTACTGAGCAGGCGAATTCTAACCATTAATTTCACGCGTATTCACACACTTGTCCAACCAGTCGTTGTTCAGGCCATAGCATTGTACAATGGAAGATAGATAATGTTCAAACGAAGTGACATGGGCGGAGGTTGTGTTCAATTTTTTCGGATATCATTAACGCAATCTTAGTTTTCTCGTAAGCAAACCGCTTCGTGACCTCAGTTCTGTCGGCCCCTCAGCTTATTCTGTAAAATTTTCTGAGCGCCGATTAAAGGTCTGATATTTGCCATACCTGTAAAAATGTTTCAACTTGGAAAATAATGAAGACAGCGGAAAAATCTTAACTTTCTTTTTCTTTTCTATGTGTGACACGAAGCAAGTACGAGTGTCACCCGACACGCACACATATAAGCCTGCTGGACAAGCATGCTGGAGCGTCAGCAGCGGCTATTATACAGAAGTTAGAAGAAAAGTAAACATGAGAAAATAACGGCAAAGGCAAATTTACTTTGCCTACTTTGACACGATGGAATGACAGTTTTAGCGTTGCCATGTAGCAAATACTCCAAAAAAGTATCGATACCAAGTACCAAACTTGAAAAAAGTATCGAGTAAAGAAACTAAACTCATTCGTTCAATTTCTTTTCGATGTATGGCGCAGAAATTTGGACGATGACAACATCCAATGAGGTGTCCCTAGGAGTGTTTAAGAGAAAGCTTATGGAGATTATTTTTGGACCTTTGCATATTGGCAACAGCGAGTATCGTACGGCAACATAGACGTAGTGCAAGCGTTCCGACTCTGAAAGTATTCGATGTGGTACCAGCGGGTGGTAGCGTAGTAAGACCTGTTTTGTGTTGGAAAGATCAAGTGGATCAGGACTTAGCGCCAGTTCTACGGACCGGAATATCTCTGGGTGTTTCCCGGTCAACGGCTACTAACCCTGTCTAGCATGCTGAACTCCACCCTTCGCCTATCGTCACTGGAACAGGTCCATGCAGAAAGGTTGCCTCTAAAACTTCTTTTTAGGGTTGGCCTTGAGCCTGACCCTGGATCCGAAGTTTATTTCTGTTGCGTATGCCAAAGACAGCTCCACCCAAACTCTACTTTTGTTAGGTGTAATCAGTCCAATGGGTGATGTCATCTTAAGACCCGATCAAGGATAAAGGGGTACTGCAGGAGCTTGTCTGGCCTAACAATTGCTAACGCTGGTCTATTTAATAATATAACTTGGCGTCCTATGTTATCCCTTGTGTCAGACAAGGTGATAATAGTTGGCCCTCTCGACAGGACTGAAGAGGATTCACCTTCTTTAAGTCTCACCCCAGGAATCCCTTTAAGATGAAATAACTTGGCCGTAATTATGTTTCGATTTTGGTAGCAATTAAATTTCTACCTCTTCAGAATAGACCCCCGCGACATATTTTACAACCATCTATCGGTCCTTTCCCTCAGACCGACTCCACGGAAAAGAATGTTTCTTGAATATACTGACAAAACTTGTTAGGATGGAGTGGAGAATGTATTGTCAGCAACTCTGTTCTCTGCTATTTCCTTTCATTCAATATTTTCGCAATTAAAAAGAAAACAAAATGCTCGAGCCACTTGCTTGCAATTTTTCAAAGATCTTTATTAAGTGTTTTGAGAAAGCCTTATGATTCGTATAATTTTTTAAGCACTGCGTCGAAATTTTTCATCTTTTACTTTTCGCAGATATTTTAAATAAAAGAAAAATAAATACTTAGAGTCGTCTTTACCAAGTCTAGAAGCTATCTTCATTTGTAATGAATTCATCGCGTAACTTATTTAACTTAGTTATCAAATCTGCGATTGATACTTCCCCGTGCACCTTGTTGTCGCGTGTACGCACATTAACAGTGTTCGAGGATCGCTCCTTCTCGCCCACCACCAAAATAAAATTAAATTGAGCGAGCTGAGCATTACGAATCTTCTTATTCAAGGTATCTCCAGCATCCGTATCAGTTTCCGCCATAAATCCTGTTTCGTATAGTTGATTACGTACGGAGTGTGCATATTCATCGTACTGAGGACCGACAGGTACAACCATTACTTGACGTGGCGACAACCAGAATGGCCATTTGCCGGCATAATTCTCTGTAAGAATAGCAATCATACGCTCCACAGAACCGAGAATGGCACGATGTATGATAACCGGCCGTTTCTTTTCACCATCATCTGCGATATAATTTAAATTAAATCGCTCTGGCAGTTGGAAATCTAATTGGATAGTTGCGGTTTGATGAGCACGTTTTAGTGCATCCATAATAGTAATATCAATCTTTGGGCCATAGAAAGCTCCATCACCCTGATTTTCTTTCCAAGGCTGTCCAAATTCGTCCAGGGCCTCGGCGAGTGCCTTTTCGGCAGCGTTCCATTGGTCCAATTCACCAAGGTACTTTTCGGGGCGTGTCGAAAGAACGAGGTCAAACGAGAAACCGAAAACGGAGTATACGTAATGTATGAAATCCAAGCAACCTTTCATTTCGCTCTTAATATGATCGGGAGCACAGAAAATGTGTGCATCATCTTGTTGGAAACGGCGTACACGAGTAAGGCCAGTGAGTGCACCCGACAGCTCATTCCGATGCAATACGCCAAAATCAGCCAGTCGGAGAGGTAGCTCTCGCCACGATCGATTGCGGTTGTCAAAAATCAAGCTAAAGTGTAGGATTTTTATTAGAGTTTCTAAGACTTACATCACGCAACAGTTTTACTTACCAATGTCCCGGACAATTCATTGGTTTTAGGGCAAATTTTTCCTTTTCTACTTCAAAAGAGAACATATTTTCTGCATAATGCTGCCAATGTCCAGATGTCATCCAGAGTTTTGAGTTAAATATATTTGGTGATATCACTTCCTGGAAACCCCGCTTTCTGTACTCTGCCTTTATAAAAGTCATCAACGTGTTATAGATGTGCGCACCGCGCGGTTGAAAAAAGCACGAGCCAGGGGACAATTCATGGAAGAAAAACAACTCTTGCTCCCGGCCAATTTTACGATGATCCCGTTTTGCTGCTTCCTCTTGAATTTTCTCCCATTCCTTTAATTGCTTGCTGTCGGGAAAGGAAATTCCATAAATTCGTTGCAATGTCTCGGCATCAGCTTTGCCCTCCCAGTAGGTGGACGAATTCTTTGTGATTTTAATTGCCTTAACCTTGCCGGTGTGGCGCACATGAGGACCACGACACAGATCAATGAATGGACCACATTTGTACACAGTAGTTGTCTCAGTATTGACTTTAGTATTCAAAATTCGCAACTTGAATTCATTGTACTTAAACATTTCCAACAAATCAGCTTTCTTTACTTCCAAACGTTCGAATGGCTGCTTTTCCTTCACAATCTTTTTGACAACACCTTCTATAACAGGGTAATCATTTGTAGATACCTACAAAAAAAAATCAGTTCATAGTTACCAGTAAATACATATTTTATACTATCAACTTACACCTTCTCCATCTAAATGCATATCATAGTAAAAGCCATTATCGATTGGCGGCCCATAACACAAGTGTCCGCCATATATGCGTTCCATTGCTTCCCCCATGATATGCGCTGAACTATGCCAAAACACTGCTTGTCCTTCAGGATCATCAAACTTAAGTAGTTGCAAATTGCAAGATTGTTCAAGCGGACGGTCCAAATCCCAAACTGCACCATCAACTTTCGCTATAACAGTATTGTCCGCTAAACCCTGGCTAATGCCTTTCGCTACGTCATAAGGAGTGGTCTCCCAAGAAGTGGCATCCACTTGCTTGCCATCGGGAAGCGTTACTTTAATGGGGGTACGGGGCTTAGCCGCCAACTCCGCCTCCCGTTCAGCCTTCAATTTTTCCCAAAGTACATTACGTTCCTCAATATATGCCGGCCAGGGATTCAATTCTGAAATTATATACATATTGGCATAAAAAATATAAAAATTTTGAAACAACAATCAAGATAGTATCACCCCTGCAGTAAATCAGCGATATGTAGGTAAATATAATTTTACTGCCAATACACAACTTAATTAACATTATAAATTGTGTTTACAAAAATATAAACATTTTAGAGAACAACAAATCATTTGCAAAGCTTTACTTAATATACTGCAGAAGGACCCCGCATATGTAATCTACATAGAGTCAAATGAAACTAACCTTTTTTTCCAGTTACGGCAGGAGCATTCAATTGCTTCTCCTTCTTCATTTTAGTAGCCTTTAAAAAATTTAAAGGAAATTAGTAAAGACGTGTTCATTAAATGGAAAGTAAATGTAGATATGGTTTTCATAAGGCGTTCTCAAAATTTTGCTTTACTTCACAATATGTACTAACTTCACGGTAAAACCACAAAAAAAAATAAATTATGTTGTCAGCAACGTTGTTTCAATCAAGCACTTAGTCGAGCAACTATGAAAACACCTCAAACGTTATCTTTTTCCCAACCAAATCTTGTTAATTAATGAATTTTTAAATGTTCTATTCTATTTCCGATAACTAAAACTATTTGCCACTTTAAAAAATTACTCCGACTTCGCAATTGACTTTCACAGGTCTATTTTTTAGGCGACATCGTCTGATGCAATCTCGTCACAAAGTAATACTAGAAAACTTGTTGTATTATTTTCTTTTCTCATTCTAACTTCTTTTGCCGCAGCGATTTGATATGAAGTAGCGAGCATTGTGGAATATACACACGTATTATATATGAAAATAAAGTTTTTGGGTTTAAATACTACTACGAATGTATAGTATGTATGAATCATGCGCATGAATGACGCGACTCTTGTATATACTTATAACATATTATTGATATTGATGTTTGCCAAGCCCGCAGACAAACCTTTCCGCACTTAAAAACAATTATACAGAATTGTTATACGCTAATATCTATGGATTCTATAAGGGAACGTAAGGTGCAGTTTCCTGGATACTTTTAAACACCGACCAATGTTGCATAGCGGCGACAGTTCTCATGTGGTACCCCGCTTCTGTAAAGAGTGCTGGTAGTCTTGTTTCGTACGGCAAAGAAGTTTTCTACTCCCGGCTGAAGTTTTTCTAATACGTCCGCCTGTTTTGTCCCTATGTCATGACTACCATCAGCAAAGTGGGATTGTGATGTAAGTACGGCAATGTGGCGCTGATTGCTCTGGAGGAGTTGGTGTTTGAAGCCGGGAAATAGAATGCAAAATCTTGGCGTGCCCACTACTTGTACAATTTTAAACATACTAAGATACGATATATAAGATTAAGATATGCACATGTTAATAAAGATTAAACATGCCTCTTCTAATTATTATCCAAGAAATCTAGATAGTAAACCACGTTGCACGAAATTCCGCTACAGCGAAAATTATTAAAAGAAGGTATTTGTAAAAGTGCTGCCATATCAAAAAAACGATTTACCAATATGGTGAAGTTTCGCGAACCACTGGCAGCAAAAGCGAACGAGATGCCAAAACAAAAAAAAAATGAACTAACCTTGATAGCGACAGCAGATAACGAAACAAAGCACGCTTTCTGGGTCTACCGCTAGATAAGTTAGACGAAGACGACAGGTGACTATATCGCACAGAGAGAGCTACAACAGCAGAACTAGCTACAACAGCGGAACTAGTCAGAAGATACGAGCTGCCAGACCTAAAAATTACTATAGTTATTAAGGACATGAGCATAAGCATTCAGTATTCAGGGTATTCAGTTGGAAATTGAACTTGTAACCGAATAAACGAAAAGTTATAGAGTGATTCAGTCTTAAAGTTAACGTGTACAAGTAAAGGAAAGTGTGAGAAATAAAGTAGAGCAAGTTTATTGCCATTAACACAAGATGCGAAACTCTTTCTCGTGAGGGCGCTGTCAAAATGTGTATTGTTTGCATGGTGAAAAGATTCATGAGGTGTGCTACTCAACACACTGTTATTCGGTTCTGAGCGAATTTGACGGAATAAGCTGATGGGATTTGAAATAATAAACCAATGACATTTCGTTGCCTTCTGAACAACAACTGATTAGACGAGTGTGTGAATATATTTAAAATTATCGTGCAAATTTCGGCTGACGATAAGATTGTTTTAGTGAATGCGAAAAAAATTTACGCAGTCTTCTCTCGCGTTGCTTTGTTGCTATCTAAACAACAACTGATTGGACAAGTGTGTGAAATGAGCGGGCCGAATTCGGCCATTAACTATGGTGAAAAACTTCGAATGTCGATTACGTCTGTGACGTTTGCACGATAATTTTACACATATTCGAACACTCGTCCAATCAATTTTTGTTCAGAAGGCAACGAAATGTCATAGGTTAATTTTTTTCGTATATCACAATTAATGGCCAAATCTGGTAAATCTATCATCCTTGTAGTCATCTGTGACATAGATATGGTGTGAACAACGACTGATTTGACGAGTGTATGAATACGTATGAAATGAGCGGGCAAAAATCTATTGCCGAGTCCCCGGTGACTTGGCACCCATAGTTACGCTCACAATTTGGTTTTCCATCAAACCTGGTAATCTGGCATCCTTATGTGAAGCGAGCGTGCCGAATTCTGCTGCCGAGTTTCCGCAAGGATGATAGATTTAAGGAAGAATGAATTACAAATCCGGTGAATACAAATGTGCAAAGTTCCAAAATGGGCCGCGAGTGCTGCTGTGTGGGAGCAATCTGTGAAAAGTTGTTTTAATTAAATTAAGCTAGATTTTAAAATTAATTTTAATTAAACAAAACAATTTGCAGCTATGCACATTTGTATTCACCGTATTCGTAAACAAACCAATGGTATGAGCATTGGCTGTGTTGATTTTTATCGGTACCACAGGCTAAATTTTGTGAAACATATGTATGTATCACAAGGGACATCAGCGCATCTGTCAAATTTGCGCAAAGCTGAATAACGGTCTGCTATGTAATACACCTTTAAAAATATTTTCACCATATAGTCCCCGATGACGTGCTAGCCAAAGTTACTCTCACAATTTTGCTTTGGTTGGTTAAACCTTGTATCTATCATCCTTGCTCATGTTCACATCTTGTTGTTGTTTACACACCCCCAAGCAAAAATTGTGCTCGTTATTGATTTTTTTGTTGCCTTCATTTTATTATATCCTCGAAAGTAGCACAGTTTTTTAAGTGAAGAAAAATTGGGAAACTTCTCAAAAATTTTGAAATAATAATTTTTAATTTACTACCTACATACATATGTATATCCAGCGACTAAATCCCAAACTTCAATAATTCTAGTTATTGAATAAGATAAGTTTCTTTACGGCTGAATAGAAAGTTTCTTTACTCGAACCTGGTGCAGAGTAAAAAGCAAGCAAGATTTCTCATCTACTCGAGAATCCGCTCCATCAATCACCTTCGGCTTCAGGCACTGTGATTGTGGAGAGAACGGATTTTTATAACGTGGCCAGCGGTGACATCATCAGAACGCAGCACAGCAAAGTGCACCCCAGTCCGGGGGCCGCCCGCAGTGTGTGGGCGTTGCCCCTGACCTCATGCAATATGGTAGCCGAAGAGGATAGTGCCGCCAACACAGAAGAACGCCCTCATTCACCACCAACATTGCGCCGTGGTGGACGTGGTTGCGTGGGCGTGAACAATGTTGGTGGTGGGGTTGGACGCACTTCTGGAGGAGATGGAGTCATCGACAAACATGATGACAGCAATTTACTATTGTTTGAAGGCGTCGACGGTGCTATGGCGCATTTAGATGACATATTCGATGTGATTAAAAATGGCGAAGTTTGTGATGTGGAAAATTTGGTGGAGAAATTCGGTATTGAATGTTTGTCTGCCCGTGATAGGCACGGCTACACACCTGGTCATTGGGTCGCGCTGAATGGCAACGTGGAAATGTTGCGGTATTTAATTGAACGTAATGCACCGGTCGATTTGCCTTGTCTAGGTACACAAGGCCCGCGACCCATACACTGGGCTTGCCGTAAGGGCCATGCGGCTGTGGTGCAAGTATTGCTCCAGGCTGGTGTGGCTGTGAACGCGGCTGATTTTAAAGGTCTTACACCGCTCATGAGTGCCTGTATGTATGGTAAGACAGCTACGGCCGCCTACTTGCTCGGTATGGGTGCACTTAATCATCTTACGGATATAAATGGCGACACAGCTTTGCATTGGGCAGCTTACAAGGGACATGCCGATCTCATGCGATTGTTGATGTATTCAGGAGTTGAATTACAAAAAACTGACAATTTTGGTTCGACACCATTGCATTTGGCTTGCCTCTCGGGCAACATGACGTGCGTACGATTGTTGTGCGAAAAATCGAATATGGACTTGGAACCGCGAGATAAGAATGGTAAAACGCCGATAATGCTGGCACAGGCACATCAACATCAGGACATTGTGCGATTGCTATATAACGAAGTGAAAAAAAAATCACGTTGGATACCGTCAATTTCGGAAATTTGGGGATGGTTGTTTGGTGGAGCAGGCGATTCGAAGGGCCCATTGCTGCTTTTCCTATTTTCGGTGTTATTATGGGGGTACCCAATGTATATGATAAGGGTGAGCTAATATTTATAAACTATAACATACATAACTGGACTATTATTAAAGCTGTAGGCATACCAAAGTGTCTGGTTCCCCGTACCAAGATAATACATTGTAGTCTTTGTTTATTTAATAGAAGGTTTCGTTAAGGCGTTAAGGCCTATTTTATAATTTGACTGTCTTTTTAGGTCAGAAAATCTGTTGTAATACCTTACCATTGGCTGACGAGAAGAGACAGTTTGAATTGTTTCTTTTTTTCATTTCCTTTTCCTTAAAATCTTTAGCGAACGGTTCTTGAAGAATAGTTTTAGATACAACTTATCACTGTAGAGTGCATTTTTCATGTTGCATTTTCTTTTCAAGGCTATACCAATTACCTGGAATATTCTTCGTCGTTCCCACTATTGCTTCATCTATTGGAACGCAGTTATGTGGATCAGTTGGGTCATCGCGAATCGTCGTGATCCAGGCTACATACCGCTGAGCTCCGACGCTTACTATCGCGCTATCAAGCAGATACCATATTTCGATAAGTTAAAAAAACGTAATGTTATTTTGACCCGTCTATGTCACAGCTGTCGATGTTTACGCCCGCTGCGCGCCAAACATTGCCGTGTTTGTAATCGATGCGTATCTTATTTTGATCATCACTGTCCGTTTATCTATAACTGTGTGGGCTTGCGGAATCGTATGTGGTTCTTCTTGTTTGTGCTCTCAGTAGCTGTAAATTGCTCATTCACCATTTACTTCGCTTGCTATTGTGTGATGATTGAGGGCTTTACGTTGCTCTATGTTTTGGGACTGTTGGAGGCTGTTGTTTTTTGTGGTCTCGGTTGGATACTGACCTGTACATCGGTATGTTATGCTAATGTTTATGTGGTCACCAAAAATGTAACTTTATGATTAATTTTCTTATCACAGATATTGCATGCCTGCATGAATCTTACGACCAACGAAATGTTCAATTACAAACGTTATCCATATTTGCGAGACAAGCGTGGACGCTACCAAAATCCATTCTCGCGTGGACCTATTCTAAATTTGTTGGAATTCTTTGTCTGCTTGCCTGATCGGAGCGATGAAAATGATTTGCTTATGGAGGATAACATTTGATTGAAAACTTAGGTACGCGCTAATGCGCGGCGCCGAAAAATACCAGCACATGGATAATAAAAAGATTAAATCGTTAAGCTGGATTTCAAAGCCAGTCGAGACGGATGCAATGAGAAGCGAGAAATAAGATTAAGTAGTTATTTAGCTTGAATTTAAACGCACTTTTCAGCTTTAGCCTATGAAAACTAATTGGAAAGATAGAGAGTGTAGCAACAATTGAGATTACAAAGATGAAGCGAAAACCAAAAACCACATGGTAAGAGGAAATTGGAGTTAGCTTGAGGATATGAACAGTAAAAACTATATACGAGTATGTGCAAGTTTTCAAATCAAACTAATTGAAAATGTCGGAAAACTCCCATGACATATGACGTTACCGATCCGTATTTATGTTCTGGCATAAAATTTTAATCCAGCAGCCAAGGCGCATTCATTAAAGGTGGTCGTACTAGACCAACAACAATGTTCTGTACGTTTGATTGTCAAAGCAAAGTATTGAGAAACTAGAAAACAAATAATGAATTCGCATTGTTTCATTTTGAGCTGACAGCCACATGGACACGGCGAAAGACAAAAAAAACAACTCAGCTGATTTACCAACACCACCTTTAATAGATTCGCCTTGCCAGCAGCATCCCGGAACAAAAAACCTTGTTTTTGTAACTGTATAATATGTACATTGCTAAAAAATTTATTTAATTTGGGAGTGTGGCCAGAGTGATAGCCGTTAAATTAATACAAGTACGGGATAGACTCGATTGTAGTTATAAAGCAAATTAGGGTATTACAAATACTGAAAGAATAGGTCTGTTCATGTAAAAATTACCCAGTAACTTATTTTCCGAGAATTCCCTTTCAAAGAGAAAAGGATAAAAAAAGTACATAAATGCTAAATCGGAAACAATTTGCAACTGGGCGCGTACACTTCTCTTAGGTATTTAGCCGAGCTCCTCCTATTTGTGGCGTGCGTCTTGATGTTGTTCGGCAAAGGGAGCCACTTACAGTTTTAAGCCGAGCCGAACTTACAGTTTTATGAGGAGCTTTCTTATGATAGCAACGCTCTTGGGGGTTTGCCATTGCCTGCCGAGGGGCGACCGCTATTAGAAAAAAATTTATCTTTTATTTGATGTTCACAGAGATTCGAACCTACGCACTCCCGAATGGTAGTCACGCCCAAATGTGTAATTTCCACCCAACGAATTTCATTATCAAACTGTTGGTTGTATAAATTGTGGTGGCTGCCGTAGCCAAGTGTGTCGGAAAATAACGATCTAAAAACTTAAAGTATGTATGTACATATGCTCCAGTCTAATAAATAATGGAGGAAGGAAAAAAAATGAATTCTCCTTGAAAAATTTATGTAAACCGCAACGAAGTTATTATGTTTTACTTTAAATTAACTGCTAACGGTAAGGGGGACGGTAAAATAAATACAGCGCAAACGAAAGAGGATAAAATTAAAAAAATAATTTGATGTATGTAAATATGTATATGTTACAAATCTTAAAATGTGGTGCAGATGATGCGCACAATTAGTAAATTTAGCTTCTAGGGTTAGTAAACGATTAGGGCGCATATCCATACGTAGCTAAGCTATCTGTATTTAAGGTAAAAATTTCTGCAACTCGGTCTAACAGAATATAACTACATATATTACACGCTACGCAATTGCAGCAAATGTAGCCACCTCGAAAACCTTTTTAACAGCAACTGAACGATTCGTACAAATTCGAATATAAAACCATAATTGTTAGTGATGCTGAGTAAGCCTAGTATTTAGCATCTAAATTGGCCAATACCGATTAAAAATTATGGACACAACTTTTTTTTGAGAGTTTAAATTCATATGTTATATTCCAAAAAAATTATGTCCAGCTTAGAAAACAGTCTAAGAGTATAAATAAATATATGCAACTGCTTTAATCGTTGATTATACCACGAATGCAAACTGTGGCATAAGCTTAAATAAATTTATTAAAATATAAAAGTATTGCAAATTAAATATGAACTTGTCTACTACAATTTTCTTGATAATTTTGTTCGATTTCAATATGGTATGAAAATTTAACTTGTTTTTGGCTTAGTTACTCGTATGCTTTATATAAAATATTATAAAAGTAGTGTTATTACGGCACTGTAAATACGATATACATATAAAGCATATTACTATATGGTATTAAATTTAGACTTACTTTACTTTGGCATGTTTTGAAAAAAAAAAAAAATAATAATAATAATAATACATACATACGGACATGCAAGACCAGTTTAAAATGCTCTAGCTCTCGAAACAAAAATCATAATTTTCTGGGTCCTCAGGTATTGGCGGCGGATCTTTGCTAATGTCTACGCCTTCGGTATCCAGTAATCGCAATTTGATTTCCATTGATAGTAGGGTATCAAAGTCTTCTTTCTTCTGTTTGCTGGCCATTTCCTGACCTAGCAGAGCATTTATACCATCTGTCCAGTAATGAAATGTAGTCTCATCGGGGGCTACAAAGTCTAAAGTTGTATTCTCCATGCTATCCAGCGTAATGGAAAAAGCCAAATTGCCGGCATTTTTGCGCGTACGCATTTCCTTCATATGCGGGCATTCTTTGCCCTCCAGTAGTTGTTTAATATCGATAACAGCTACTTTGTTGGTGAGCTCCTCAAGCGTTGGCACAGTTTTTTCATCACAATCACCATAGTGTATGACTTTATGATTAGGCGAGAGCCGAGCATACCAAAACTTGTCTTTGGAACGTGTGCCGCGTGAGTATTTCGAAAATCGTGTACCTGAAGGGAGTATGGTTTTCCATAATTTTACTAAGCATCAATCAATGACTCAAATAAATTTCAATTCTACCCACCTTCTACCAAGTAAGAGAGCCGTTGTTGTTTGATTAGATCGAGTATATGTGGTGAAATCTTTTCTTTCAACTTAACAATAGCCGATGCAGTTGAATCGCATTCCTCTTTTGATGTGCGTTCCTGTTGACGTAAGTTAGTGATAGTTTGATAAGTAAGCAGAGCAATCTTTGCACGAAACTCTTCCAGATTCTCCGGACGTTCCTTTAGTGTGCGTGTTATTTGTTCACGCACAACGCTGAACACCTTTTGAAAATCTTCCGCCGTAGCACGCATGTCTTTCCATGTACGATTTAGCGTTATAATGCAAATGCAAAAGAATTCCTCGAACGGATGGTCATGCGTGAAAAACATTGGTTGAAAGTCTGCAGATTGTTCGGCTGGTGGTTCACCAATGCGTAATATATCGCAGAGTACCTTTACCAGCTCAATAGAAGTACGACCGAAAGGACATTCATGCTCGTCAGCGCGACACGAGTTCTCATGCACGATTTTGGTATACTGTTGCGTATAGGTGCGTGCAAAGTAGACCATACAATCCAAAGCTAAAATACCTAAGAATGCGGAACAAAAATATGCATTTATTTTACTCACGTAGGTATAAGTGTAAATTTACTAACGACTTACCTGGTGGCGTTTCAATGAAATCTTGTGCCGGATTTATATCACATTTGAAACCGAGTTTTTTGTAGAATTGCGAAAAGTTCACATTACCTCCACCCGAACCTCCACCACCACGACGCAACTGCTCATCACTCAAGCCCATTTGCCCGGAATAATCATCAAATGCAATACGTCGCAATTCTTTGATTTTTTCATGTGCATCCTGATCTTGTGCATTCATTTTCATGCGCATTCTTTGCTCTAACAAACCCAAAGTAAGTGTTTGCAAAACATACAACTGGTGTGTCATCTCCATTTGACGCCCCGAAGTATTGCCAATCAATGCCAACCGGAATGGCTTGGCGCTAATTGTATGCGCAATTTGCCGTTTGCGTGCCTCATCGGCTTTCATGAACAATGCGTTGATTAGCGCAATGGCATTCTGCTGAATTGTGGCCGAGTTGGCATCTTGCAGTAAATGCAGCAGGTCTTGCAAAGTGACCTCCTTTTCGACTAGCACGTACTTGCTGCTATTTTGCACAATATTCTCTAAATTGGAAAGCGCACTTTGGGTGCATTCTTTGGGGAAATCTTGAAAATTACAAACTATGTAAATGTTGCGTTGCACAAATGTACTTTGCAGTATTTCCCACGAAATTGTATCATGCTCCATTAGTTCTACAAAGCTGGCCAGGCTGTATTTGAGTATATCGTCATCTTTTTGTGCATGATCTTCGATCATATTTATGATTATACCCAGACCCTGCTCTTTTATGAATTCCATAGCGAAAGTGTGATCTTTGCTAAGGGTGGCGAGCTGTTTTAAACATTTCGTCTTTTCCACTGTTGAACCGCTTCGCAATGATTCCAACGTATCGTTTGCAGTTTTCGACGGTGAGTACTGCAACCGCAAAACTGAACCGTTTTTAATTTCATTGCGATTTTTTTCTGTCACATATTTCTGATTATTTACATCACAAAACTGCAAGGCGTAGTTCTCCGGATCAACAATACCCCAACAACTGCAGATTTCTTGTATTTTACCTGCAATAAAATAGACAAAATATTAACGATTTTTTTTAATATACATATGTATGTATGTATGCCCATTAAATCATATTTTAATAAAAGAACATAATGATAGGCGTGACCCCAGAGCTGCTATTCCATTGCAAAATTAGCAGAATACATACATACATATAGGTAATTTAATCAAGGGTCATTTGTATGGCGTTATGCCATAAAATTATTTCCTGTTGCGAGCTGCATTCGAAATCAATGCAGCTACGACTGCGGAAGGGCGTTGGCCGATTAGGGCTTGTACGACTTGCAAGTTTGTGAGATAATGGCTGGTCAGTCTTTGCGCATTTAATATATGTACGTAGTTTTGAAAACCCAGGTAATCCTTTTAATAAAAATTTACCTGTTAAAGGTTGTCGTTGGTCCAAATTTATTAACTGCGGCAAATGGTTCTCCAACTCCACGGCAATTTTTACAATGTGCGCATCCTTCACTAGCGCTTTTTTTGGAATCATGTTTACGACCAATAGGTCCGAAATACTTGAATATTTGTTATTGTAGAGATCAATAACTCCAATAACAATAAAAATGTGGATGAATACTAAGGCGGTGTTATTTATTTAGTAATAAGTAGACATTAATCATTTGACTGAAATGCAAGACGACCACAACGATAAATTTTGCTTCTTCTTCTTTAGTATACTTTGACAGTAAACGTAAATGACAAATCAGACAGGGTCGTCTACATGGGGGGGCCGAAAAGAACTAGTAACAGCAGCTCTGTTGAGTGAAATCATTAGTCATCATTGTCGACTTGGTTTAACGGTAGTATAACGGGGAAGTGGTATTTTATAAATAATTTTGGTATCAATTTTGCTTATAAACTTAATAAATATCGATTGTACGCCAATTACAGTTGTATTCATTCCCATGGCAGCCGGTTCTACGTTACCGACAAGGGCTGCCGCTCAATTAAACTAGCCCTGTCAAGTGCACTGTACCTTGAAATTGACATTTGAAAAGGTCGAGCCAAGGAGCACCAGGAGATTTGGTGGCTCCTAAAACAGTCAGGCTAAAAAGCCCATTGTATTTAGAGCTCTGGAAAGAGGGTAGATAGTCAAGGTGGGAAGGACAAAAGTATCAGAGAAAGTGATAGGAAAGAATAGAGACAGAGATAGAGATAATTAGTCCTGTGAGAATTTTCCAGATTCTTTGGCAAATCTGTAAATATCCTCCAGTTTTAGAGAACGCATATTACTCATTCTCACGACATCGGAACCCAAAATTAGTAGCCGTGCTCTAGCAAAGGCAGGACACTTACAGGGAAAGTGCTCAGTGCTATCCACCTCCTTCAATCACGACAGGCACATTGGGTCCTCAATGATTCCAATGGTGGTCATAAGCGGACTTGTCACAAAACACTTTGCAGTTCTGCAGCGTTCTAGATCGGACCATCGCTCTTTATGTAGATTGCATACATAATCGCTGATCCAATTCATGATTCCTGCGGAACTGATTCCGATTATTGGCTCTGGCCCTTGTGGGGGAGCCGCTGATCCACGGTTGGCCAATTCATCGGCAATTTCGTTTCCTTGAATATCGTAGTGCCCTGGAGCCCATATATGTAAGTACAAGCCTGTTTTGTCTTGTGACAGAATTAAGCTTCTTCTTAAATAGTACGGTGCTTACTAGAAAAAGTGGTATTAGATGCGTGTGCTTAAATGGGCACACGAATAGGTAGTTAGTGCCGTGCGGGTTACCTTCACATTCCTATGAAATCAAACTGCCGCCCGACTAAACTGATCCTGTTTAGTAAACTGTGGTAAAACTTGATTGTACAAGTACGAGTAACATCCCATATAGAAAAATGTGTGAAAGTAGTATACCCCTGGTATGCTAATCTTATTAACAAATAAATAAGACTACCAGCGAATAACTTTTTAAACTATACCATTTATTGAGATTAAATTTGAAATAAATGTGATTATTTTATTTATCAGCAAACATTCAGTAACATTGTGTGGTGAATGAATTTGATTACATGTATGCTGGTAGATTCAGTGCCATAATGTTATGATTAGCAATCGACAACCAGAAGCAGTTTTAAAATTTATTGTTTAATCATATTTTCCTCAATTCAAGTGGATGATGTTGTGGGAAGGGAAGCCAAAACTTCATCGATAAAACCGTCAGGATTTTCAATCAAATGCAGAAGTCCTGAAAAAGAAAAATATATAAATTAGTTTATGAAAATTATGAATTTTATTGTCAATGCAATAAAACTAGAATAACAAATATTTTATTCTTCAACAAGTTTATAAACCAAACCTTAAAATAATTAGAGAAAACATAATAGATTTTAAAATATATTTTTGGGGAAAAGATTGTTCAGGTAGTAAAAAAAAAAAAAAAACAAATAAATAAATAAATAAAATTAAAACCCAAAGTGATAAATTTCAATTTAAATACTAATACGTAAAACCTTGAATTTGTCAAGCAACTTACCAGCTACATCACAGAATTCACCGAAAGATGTGCATGGCAGGAATTCTTCAGTGAATGTTTGCAAAATCGTATCGGTCGACTTGAGCATAGCTTCGTCGCTCTTTCGTATATAATCGAACAGTGAAATTGACCAGTCCTCCTCCTTGGGGGTGCTCACCGATTTGAATAAAACGTTATATTTTAAATCGATTAGGGCCCACATCATCAGGAATGGACGATAAACGCCATAATCCTTTGTCTGGCGATCGCTCTGCGACAACAATGCCTTACATTGAACCGATGGTGAGATATGACGCGCCTGTGCTACGGCAATTAAACGCTTCAAATGAGACAACTTATGCTTATTCCATGTTTCATGGCTATGTAGAGCCAGCGAGATAGTCAACATATATAATGGACCTTCGACCTCATAACCACACTCCAACCATTTATCCGATGGCGCTGCAGTCAAGTATGCAATCAATGTTTTGCAATCACGTGCTGCTGAGCGTGAGGACAACAGCAAATACACTGCATAGAAGAGCAAATAGGGCACAAAGTGCATATTCGATTGTGGTCCACCGCCACCAGCATCATCGTGGAAGCTTCGCTCCCAAGCGAAGCGCATCAATAGCATTTTGAGATCGTGTATGCTGCTGGGGAAGGAAATGTCACAACGCTGAGTACTCTCCTGCATGTAACTGCTGTGACGAGTCATGCATGCCGAGAAAGCGGCTTCCGAGACGTCTGGTCCCCAAAGCGGTAGCAAACCGTTACAGCGAGTATTAGCATTTTGCAAACTAGCACGTTCCCATTCATCACGGCCGCGTGCTAAACGTATGGCCGAGGTGTGACAGTCTACGTGCACAACATTAAAGTGTGTAACAGTCGTGTAACCAATAGTTTTGCGCGACTTCAATTCAAACTCTTCCACATTGCAACGTTTGGTAAATGTGTAGATGCCCAATACTTTGGCTGGTTGGCAGGCATAGCCTTCGCGGCAAATGAAGCAGGTGAGACCGGTCTCATCGCGCAACTTTTCAATCTTCTGGAGAATAGAACCCTTAGCTGTCACTTGACCCTTCTCATTGGTGCGCATGCCCAGCGCGTCCAGTTGTTTCTCACGTGTAGCCATTGCCAAGCGTTTCTTTTCAGCTCGTGTGAAATCACGCACTTCTTGTACGCGTGTTGCCGTTGCTTCGTCGGTGCACAAAGCCTCTAACAAGTTTTCTGCCAAACTGCCGACGTGTTCATCGCTTGATACTTGTTCCAGACGATGTATGATTGGTATGATGTCTTTGCTGATGGCAAGCTGTGTAGCCTCGTGTTTGCTTGCGAGTCCAGTGAGGAAGCGTAGAATGTACTTAAGACTGGGACGAGAGATAAATTCTTTCAGTTCGTCTGAGTCTGTGCGTAGTAGTGTTGGCTTAACACAGGGTGCATGCTTGGTAATGTAGGCTATGGCACGCTCAACAATGCCGAGGCCGACAATGTAGTCCTTCAAAGTGCCGCCGATGCAGTTGTGTTCTATTTGATTGGTTAGCACGCAGAAGAGCTCCATTTTGAATTCCTCTTCGGGAGTGCGCTCACTGTCAAAGTGGTTGAAATCGAGAATTTCCTATAAAAAAAGGAAGGTATAAGTATATATTATAATATATGTATAAGATAGAAGGAAGATAATAAAATAATACTTCTCCCTTAAAGTAGTTATGTTTGCGAAGCCGATAGTTTTTGATAAGGGAATTTAGATAGCAAAAAAGCATTTAGTTTTGAGGGAAAGCTGGTAATTTTTGCTGGAATTTAGTCTATTCGGATAAATCTTCAGTGATAAATATCCCACGGTGGAGAGAATACTGAAGGTGTGGCCAGCACAAGACTGTTAAACGGCTCTCAGAGATTTTGAGGGAATCAGCTGATTTACTGACGTAACAGGGTTTATTTACAACAGAGTTTGGCAAAAACTGAGATTGTGTTGGTAATATACGAAAAAGTAACTACTAATCACACTTTATACATTTTGCTATCATTTCATTCGCCTCTCTCTCTGCCAAATCCCCTATGACATAACAGCCAAAGTTATTCTCACAATTTTGCTTCGGATGGCAAAACCTTGGGAGAGAATTTTCGCTTTCGCTCTAGATTTGAATTGATGGCTAATTTTGCTCTCGAAGCCAACTGCGATCGAAATTTACTGGAAAACCAAGAATGATAGACTAAGATATGACCATCCGTATGCTGCTACAACAACCATCCGAGGCCCAATTGTGAGTGTAACTTTGGCCGCTCCATCCTCTCCCTTATTAGGTCAGCTGATTATTTCAAATTCGCTGAGAGTTGATGTTGGCCACCTCTTTGTTTTTCCATTCAGCGGGCTGAAATACTAGCCGAACAAACCTGATACAGGAAAATAGGTTCGAACTCAATTTAAAGAATTTTAATAAGCCCCAAATTATCAATATTAAAAAAAATATTTATATAGAAATGTTGGAGGTTATAATCTTAAAAATTTAAGCTAAGATTCCACCAGCGAAGCCATTGGAGCTGGCGAATGTAACCGGGTAAGTTCATTTCAACTTAATTATGTTATCTAATACATAGCAGTGCCAAAAAGATTTGGTAAATTTTAATTTTTTAGAAGATCCAACCGTTACTTTCCCAGGCAGGTTAAGAGAATAATAAATAGTTTTATCGAAAGATGGCAAATACTTTTGATAATTCTAGTTTACCTTTATCCCACTCACCTTAAAATTCTCACATAACAGTGCCATTTTCACCTCATTGCCGTATACCAGCGCCGCTAGCACGCGTATAAGGTGGCGCAACACCGAAGGATTGTTGCGTACATTTGCACAGTCGGTACAAGATATCAACGCCGATACATACTCGGGTCCACCAAAAGTTAATGAGAATTGCAAAAATGAGTCCAGTGTATCGTTGGCTGCCTTCGAGAGTATGGTCTCCATTATCTCCAATAATTGTTCAGTTACCGACGATTGTATGGAATCATTCTCCGACTGCAGGCACATTTGTAACACTTTAAGCAGCGTGTTGATGGCACCTAATTCGGGTTGGCAGAGCACTTCTTGACAACGACGCACTTTCACACAAATCAAGAACAATTTGAGTAGTACTTGTATTAATTCGCGAGTTCGCGATATATTCTGCAAGCTGCCAATACGATCGAGCATCACTTTTAAACCATTGCAGTCGGCCAGCACATTAGCCATGCGGTACAGTTGTTCCGTATCGACTTCTTCTTGGCTTTTATTATTTAACGTTTCGACAAACTCTTCGGTGGCATCACCCAACAGTCCACGCATGCGGTATACAATTCGCATTGCATCACGTTCGCCGCCCTCTGCTAGCCACACCTTCTTGTAGACATCTTTAACGGGCAAGTCCAGGCTGATAATTTTATTATTAACCAATAATTCCATGCCATTGTCATCCTCTAGCAGCGCTATCAACTCGCAATCCGTACAAATTTTGTTCTTCACATCGCGCATTAGTGGACCAAGTCCTACCTCAGTTGAGGGGTACGGATTGCCCAACATGCGCCCTTGCAAGAAATCTTCTTGTTGCTGATCTTTCTCTAGAGTCATAAAGAACTCACTTTCATCGCTCTCTTCGGGATGTATAATGGAGTACAGACGCTCAAAGATAAATACTGGTGTCTTAATATCATTCATGCGCGTTTTCTCAACTGTGTCAATTAGAATCTCCATGAAGGCACGCGTTTCCTCCTCGGTGCCGCTGGTCATCTCCTCCAACATTTCAAGCAGTTTCTCTTGTGCATCATCAATTAGGCGTGTACGTTGCACAACCAACTTACGCAATGATAGGTAACCCTCAAGAACCGGTCCCAAAAGACGTGTCTTGTATGCCTGTCGTATGGTAGCGCTCTCCAGGAAGAGCGAGAGCAACTCTACAAATTGGCGTAGCGCGTAGCCTTGTGATAAATCTGATGACAATGTAGTCTCCTCCAGGCGATGTATTTTAACGATTTCAGCTGTCAGCAGTTGAGAGACTTCAACAAGCACACCTTTTAGAGACAAATATTGGCGCCATGGAGTATCCGAGGCGAGTGCGCGATACAAAGCCAGAAACTCGGCGCTTGCTTCACCGGCCTCGCCGACGTACTTCAGAAAACCAGTCAGTAAGTTCAGTATTTCACGTTTACGTTCATGTGTACGGCTGAGCGAAGTAATGAGTGAGCATGCCAATTGGCGGCCGAATCGAGAGTTCGGGTTGAATAAAATAGGCTGCAACCAACTAGCGCTCAACACCAGTGGCGCATTAAGATGCCCTTTATTAAGTACAATATTACGCCAGCGGCGCCCATACTTCTCAGACAAATAGAATTCGTGTACGAGTTGCCGTTTTTTCTTGGCAGAATCTGCCGATTCTGTTGTTGGCTTTGCCACGTTGACACTATTCGAGCCACTATTTTGTTCAACGACCGATTGCAGCATTGCAGCCAACATACGATCATCTGGAAGTATGGAGGCAGCAGTACTTCCACTCGTACTTCCGCTGATAAATCCTTTGCGTCCTTTAGTTGTGGTGTTCGCAGGCATACGTGTTTTCCAAGCTTCGTAATAGTGCTGTGGGTCGCCATTTAACCACTTATTGAAGTTAACGGTGAGACCATCAATACTGGTGATGGTGGATAATTGCGAAGGGCTCAAATCACGATTTAATTTACTTGTTGGTATTGTTGGACAAATAAGCGCTTGCATTATGCGCAAGCACGGTTGAATCACGGAAACAGCAGGGCCACGTGGTGCACTGAAATGGGAGAAAAATTTAATTAAAATGCACAATGCAATAAATGTTAAAATTGTTTGAACATTAAAGGGGCGCGTAGGTTACTTTTTAAAAATACTATAAAAAAAATTCGTTCAATAGAAAAAGAAACCAACCGATAGCTCATTCTTTAAATAATATATTATATGTACATTGAGATTCATGGAGCTGGAATGAAGTACTTCACATATAAAAATCTACTGCAGTTTGACCAACAATTGCGCAAAATAAGTTCAGTATTCAGTGATCGACATCTGTGACTTATTTTTTTTTTTTGTTTACTAAAAATCGCATTTTAACCGTCAACGGTCCTGACCTGTTGTGCACTTAACATCACCTAAGAGAATTGTATTTCGATAGTGAACATTCATTTCATTTACATTGCCACTTCGGCCTACTTTTGGTGGCGGAGCTTTCGTTTCACAGCTACGCCATGAGTTACACATTTCTGAAACGAATATTGCCATGAAATAAATTTGTGGTGGTACAAAGTTCACTGGGTACAGCTACTTTTGATTAAGTTAAATTTTATGCCACCCCGAACAGCGGACGCTTTTTCAATAGAAGCACTCAGATGTTTGTCAATGCCTGCCGTAGAGCGATCGCTATTAGAAAAACCCTTTCCTATCAATTGGTGTTTCATGCCCACAGTGGTTTTGGAGCCCGTGCTCTATGGTATTCACACACAAGCCCGTTCCGCTAAGGCGCCCAACGCGTAATATACTTATATAATTATATGTAAATGAAAACTTTAAAGAAATCTTACCGACATGCCACTAAGAACAGCTCGAATACGACCTTCAATTTATTCTCCCAACAGAAATCATCTTGCGCGATTAATACCTCAAGCAAAACCATTTCATGGTGTATTGCTGCATCTAAATTAGCCAATGGTATAGCACCCAGTAGAGCGGTTTTCACGCGTTCGGTAATCAAATCCAGTAAACTCATACAGGCATCGCGATTATTCTTTGTTAATAGCACCAGCAAATTGCGCACCTCATCTTGTATTTGAGGAGTGCCACGTCGTAGATTATGTTGGGCTAGTTCTTCAACCAAACCCTGTGAATATAAACCAATACGACACTCATAGTTGGAGGCCATAGCTCGCAGTAACGTGAGACATTGCTCTGTGGATGCCAACGCGCAGCCATAACAGCGATTTATTGCATAATTTTCACGCATATCCATGCCTTGGGCATTGTGCGACTGATCCTGTTGACTGCGATCATAAGCCACCAATTCGCTGTTGAAAGAAATAAAAATATATATCGAAATAGAACAGAAGATAATATAAAGTCTATAGAACGCACCTGCGACACGCTTTCACCTTCTGCACTATTTTACTCAGCTCCTCAAATGAACTGCGCGACTCGACACAGTACTTTTGCGCCAAAAGCTGTATGATTTTGTTCACCTGCGACGTGCTATGCACAGTGCCAAGGTTGTCATCCACCAGCCGATCGGAACAGCGATGTTCAGCCACCTTTTGTATAAGTAATTCTAACATTTGTTTGTTGGTTTGCAACTGGCGATAAATACGATCGGCGCGCTCTAGCGAAGAATGTATAATTTGCACCGTCTTGGCGCGATCCTCTGCCGATTCAATTGGATCAACAGCACAACAAATGCGCCCATATATGCTGAAATCAAATTTGGCATATTTGCAAAAGCCGCATGAGTGACAAAGGAAGGGATCCTTTTCGTCGTAATTAATGGCCCGACATTTGTGGCATTGAAATACATTTTCACCACAATTTGCACATACACCCGGATAGGCTGGTACTGCGGCACTGCAGCGAGGGCATTGTAAGTTCTCACTGGAGCCAGTCACTGTCTCGTAGAAGTCGGCATATTCAATCATCAGATTACAAGCGGTGATGGGCAATGGAAAATCAATCTTCACCTCTGTTTGTCCGGACTGCAGTGTGACAGAGCGCGCCTTATGCCACATGGCCGGGCGATTCTTAAGCTCCACCACAGCCTGTACTGTGCGATTGTTATAGTAAATGTTAATCGTTCGCACCATTTTTGTGCGTTTCAAATCGGCAATGCGAACAATCATCTTCGATATAGTGTGACTTTGTACCAATTTCACAATCATTGTGGTTGTGGTGAATTTCGAATCGGATTTGATGGAAGGTAGTTTGATGTTGGCCATCGCTACCTCTGGATTATTGCAAACTAGACATGGTTCTGATTCTAGATAATAGCCATTCATTTGCAGTGTTTGCTCGAGTGTTGTATAAATTGGCGCATTCGGGTGTTTTGAAAGTAGATCATTTTGCTGGCGGAGCACTTCCACCGCCTTCTCCGTGTACTCTGGCAACTTGTCGACAATCGATTTTGTGCTTAGCGTTAAATAGCCAAGTATATCGACAAATTGGGCTGTACGACGGCCAAAGGCCGGTACCAATGGCCACATATTCCACAAAATGCTAATCAACTTCTCCTTCTGGCGATCGTTGGAGTTCTCGTAAATGGCGAAAATTAACGAGTGTGCTTGCCAGCGTATCGATGTGATGTTTGTTTCCAGTAAGAAGATACGCACAAATTTATTTAGTAACGTATCGGAAACAAAACGGAATATCTGATGCACGAATGTACTGCAATGCACAGAATCGAATTTCGAATCGAATGAAAGTTCAATCTCTTCAGATTTATCACGATCACCGCGCAATTTCGATGAGGTGCCAGGTTGTTGCTGATGCTGCTGCTGTTTGACGGCTTGACTGTTATTGCAAAGTGCCGCTTGGAGAAGTTGCAAGAGAATTGGCGAAACACCATCGTCGAGTTGGTAGCAAGAAATTTCTATCAATACCGGTATGACATCTTCATGGATGAGACAAAATTTCTGCCAATTGCCGGTTCGTATTTGACTGATCTCTTGGCAAGTGCGCAAATGTTCGGTGAGTTCGACAAGGGAGTCATAGCTGAGTATTGGAATAGATTGATTCGAGAGAACCAAGTTCTGAAAAGGAAATAATTGATTAGTCAAGTGCAAATAAATATTTTAATTATGTACATCTAGTTCTCTTTTTCACGATAAATACGTTCGCAAAAAATTCGTGTAAAAAGAGAATTAGCTGAAAACAATATTAAAAAATTCTTTTTAGAGTTCACTTAAGAATTTATTTCGCGCTTACATATTTGAATTAATTAAATATATTATAAGAAATAAATTATAAACGGCGAGAGCAAAATCTACCGAGTCTCAGACACTTTTCCTGAGACTAACTTAAATGCTTCGTACATGCGTCGAAAAATCTCACTCTATTTGCCCTATGAGATTCAAGAAAAATTTATAAAATATTGAAAATCGTGTTAAAACAAACAAGTTCGATTTTTTCCTTTCAACTCGTTTTAAATCAAATTCGTGTAAAAGGAGAATTAGGTGAATATGTATATACATACGAGTATATATACAGGCGCCCACGTTTTGTTGGGTGGTTGGCAGAGTTCCTCCTTCGATTCGTGGTATACGCGATGTGCATCTACAAATTGACGACGAACCTACCGTTGGGTCCGCCTATGAACGTAAGATGGTTTTTATGCGAATATTATTATGGTAGAAATACACTCGGAGGTTTGCCATTGCTAGCCGAGGGCCAACAGCTATTACTTTCGTATCCACAGCGGGTTTCGAGCAAGGCTCTACCGAGTAGTAGTCAAACATAAATCCACTCGACTACGGCCGTTTAATTATTATATACTCGTACGTCTAATTCTATAATAACTAAAAAGGTTATTTTATCCACTCACCTTGGTATTGAACAGACTGCAAATCTCCTTCACAAAATTGAAGTGTACATCGAGCGAGTGCCCATCGCGGAACATGCGGAATTTCTCCTTATTACCACAAATGTACATCAGCAACTTGCGCACTTGGCGCCGTAATAGCGCATTTAAATTTAGCATCATATATTCGCATAGCGTATAAGTCATATTCTCACAGTAGTTGTGATACCAGTCGTAAGGTCCCGGATGTGTGGCAGACAGTCGTAAGATTTGATATGGTAAACGCACTGAAATCTCCGTGAGCAATGCGTCGTATGATTCGAAAATATCAGGATAGTTTTTCAAATAGTTATGTGGTATTAGCATTGAAATATCTGGTTTGGCGCCATATCTTATCGGTTTAAGTAGATTATTTTGAGTAGGTGTTGTTGCAGCTGCAGTAATGGGCATTCCTCCGGCTACAGCCGAGTTGTTGCCATTTGCGCTTTGTTCACTCGATACACGCTTCCAGTGTTCGAGTAGGGATTCCATTACAACCAATGAAAACGTGAATGCGCCGTTGTTGCTAAGAATACTTGCCGTAGTGCTGGCCACAAACGAGGCGTTATCTTTGAATTGATGCGGCGGTGATGTAGTGCCGGCTTGCTTTGACTTTGTTTTGCCCATCAATACCCCGAACAGGCAAAGCATCACTAGTCGAACTTCGTTTTTGGCATTGCGGTCCTTCATCTGAACAGAGTATAAATAAATACAATAAGGAAAAATGAAATATTGAACCTGATTGCACAAAAAAAAGTTATTATTTAAAATTCCGGTTATACCGGGAAGCAATACGATGGCTACGGCACACATTTGATATCGTTTCAACTAGAAATTTCGTTGTTATAACCGCATTATTAAAGGATGCCTAAGAGGTAAGATCTCTCATAAAAGTCTTCAAAAGAGTGATTCAAGCTACAATTTTGTAGGAAAAGATCTAAGCACATGACTCTAAAAATAATGAAGAAATAACATAATTATAAAAAAACAAGAATCGCACGGATATTTATATCCTTAGCCCGGTGAGAAAGATATCGTTATGTTTCGGCGAAGTTTCTCAACAGTTCATTCACAAACAAATCTCCAGCAAATTTTAATTATATTCGATTAGAACTAAAAAAACAATATTAACCTAATAATAATAATTGCGGCCTCATATAACTTTAAATATTTAGTTTCCGAGATTGAGTTTTCGTACAGCTGGAATCAGTTATGACTATTAATACGCATCTGAAAGTCAATAGTTTTTTCACTACAAAGATTTTAAGCACTCATCGATGCCATAGCTGCCTAGCGCGACTAGCAGATTACAACCGGGGTTCATTATTTTACTTGCCTTAAATATGTTTGAAATTGAGTCCATTTCGACATAGTCGACCAGTGCAGACAGCAGTTCGTTTAACACTTTTTGATCGCGCTCGTTATTGCCATTCAGATCGGTTGTTAGCATTAGTATAACTTGTATTAAAGGTATGGCCTGGACGCCATTGCAATTATCGAAGGTTTGTATGTTAAGGATGATATTTTCCAAAATTGAAATTCTGAAAAATGTGTAAAAATTAGATCGTACATACAACTGGATGCCAATCAATATTACCTCAAATCATGCAACTTGGCCAAATTCTCATCTTCAGATACCAATTCTTCACTTGCTGCACATGACACTGCAGCAGCTGCAGCGCTGGTACTGGCAACTGGTTCCTCTGTCCCACCTACTGCGCCGCTAGTCGTATTCGATTTGCTGGTTATGTGTATGTCAGAGGGGGCATTAGCTGAACGCGGTGGCGAAGCATTTGCTTGATCGCCGTAGGTGCTGCTGCGTCCCGATGTACCACCAATACTTTCCACGCCACTGCCACCACTCTCTGAACCACCGCTTCCTGCTGGTTCGGCAGGTGATGTACGCAACGTAGAACCATCCGTGGCTACATTTGAACCTTCATCATCCGAGCCACCTGCCGAAACACTTGCTGCGTTAGCCGCCATACCCATATTGTTGGTTTCAAGCGCTTGTAAATTATGTAGATTGCCCGCATTACGAATGCCTTGAAGATTTGCTAAGCCTTGTTGTAGGGATTGCAGACCCTCGCCGTCGTGTTGCTGCAAGCTTAAAGCAATCGCCAAATCCATTATCGCCTCATCGTCGGCGTCTTGTTGTAGACCCAGAAGTTGCGGAAAGCCGCCGCCCATGAAAGCTTCCAAATTTAATAGCTGATGCCCGGCATCGTGTGCAAGAGGGTCTAGAGCACTTGCGTCCACAAACTCAGCACTATTACTTCGACCGACCGCAGCTGCTGACGGACCGCTTACGGCGGCTGCGGCTGCTTCCAAAACTTCATCGGCGGCTTCTTCGGCTGCACCAGCTACTGCCAGCGATGCTAGGTTCGATGAAGTAGCAGTCGCAGTGGCATTAGAGGGCGTAGGCGTCGAACAAACTGGTGGCGTCACAATGGCAACTTTGCGACGCTTCAATCGTGGATTAAGCAGTAGTATAATAGCTTCCTTGGCGCTATGACTAATTACGCTCGACTCGTTCTTTAGAAGGTCTATAAAGTATTTTGTCATGCGCTCCACTTGATTAGCGTCGGATAGAGCAAATGCGTGCATTATTTCTACCAAGCAATGAACAATAGTTTCGGTATGGCTGAGACCCCGCCTCACGATCGAAGTTGGCTCGTCTACCCTCGGAGTTATTTGATAAAGCTTCTCCACTAACTGCATTATATCCTGTACTAGCTCGATGTTGTTCTCTAGGCAAATCTTTGTAAGCGATTGTGGACGCGACATGGCTATACCACGCACCAACAGCACTAAACGATAGAAAGCCTCCGGGTCGATATCGCGCACCATTTCCGAGTTACTCATTTTGCCCTTCAATACCTGCAGTTCTAAGTTTACATGGTGTATAACCTCACTATCCTTGTAAGAATGATAAGCGGCGCGATTGCCGAACAAAGTGGCCAAAACATAGCGCGACTGGGCCTGCACCTGATTTGGTGTTGGTAGAAGAAGCAGTGAATTGGCCGTCTTTATAGCCTTCTGTTTGATGGCCGCGGCCACATTGCTGCCACCAAGCAAGTCCAGTGAATAGTCAAGCACTTCCAGAAGATTTGTAACCATTTTATCAAGGTTATTTATGGAAGTGAACCCTTCACCAAAGTTTGCGGCAGACAATTGGCCATTGAAATTGGTGTTGGTGTTGCCGGTCGCACCTGCTGCAGCATTACCGGCGATCTCATCGCTGTCATCTGGCCAGCCAACCAAATCCTTTGACTTGCCGTACACCTCAATGCTATCCAGCATGCTGACATTCTCAGGATCCTGTGACTTACCGAAAATCACTTTCAAACATTTATCTGACTGTAAGATCTCCTCACGCGTGAGCGGTATATCGAACCAACGTGCTCGACGCACAACAGTGGGGATGGTACGTCCTAGTACAGTGACGCTTTGTGGCGCGCGTAGTGGATCCTGCGTGCCGAGTAATACGCGTATGCCCACAATCACTGTGTTCGGGTCGTTGTTGTATACTTCGAGCGTGAAGCCGGTTGGCTTTGTAGAGGCCACAAACATGCCCGTTGAGAAAAGACGTGTCTTGAGTTTTTGCTTGTTATATATTTGCAACAGATCGTTGCCGCCGAACTCCACGTCGGAAAGCATCGTGCAATGTTCGAAGAAATCGATTGGGAATATTGGCGCGCCATTGGGACCAACAGTTTTTTGCTGATTTGTTGTTTTACGTTTGGACTTCTTGTTAGAGTTGCATTTAACGAAAAGTGTGGAGGAGTACAATTGATTGCCGAAGGGTTGCACCTGCGGCGACAACCAGAAGCTGGTGTTTTCCGGTTGGGCGGTGAATATGCGCAAACTGCCGTCTTCACACAGCAGTATTAGTGTAGTCTTCTCCACACCCGACACAGTATGTCGTATGGCAACCATGTCCATAATGCGAGACTTGGAGGACTGAGCCTTGATCTCTTGCATGAGAATGCGTTCGGGGGTGAACATGAATATGACTGGATTATTGGAGGTATGCATCATGGCACAAATCAACCCAGGGTGTCCAGTAATTTCAGTCCACTGACACAGTGGTTGTGGCGGGCCCTTCGACGAGTTCTTTGAAGCTGGTGTAGTCTGTAGATTTGTAATACTCTTTACGCCTTTATTGACATCGGAAAGTGGTGCCATAAAACTACGGCCCACCGAATAACTGAAGAACAGCAGTTGAAGTGTATGTGAGTAGTAAATTGATACACCACCTCCACCAACTTGCCCACTAACATCCTTGATGTGTGGGTGATTCAATTCCAAAGTGTTGGTTACATAGAAATCCCCATGCTTAGCTAAACTCTGATCGTCCAATTTTTGGTAATAAATGTACCCAGAAGAAGCTATGATCAACATGTAATATACGCCATCCTGATAAACAAATGTGCAGTCACGTATTTTTCCTATAGCCACCAAAAAGTAATACTTTGGACTGTAAGAATCTTCAGCAAGTTCGTAGATTTTAACGTAATCTGCCGTGACAAGCGCTAACATAGTCTGCGATCCGGGCAGCCAGTTGGCCTTCTTGATAAAGTTGCCATTCTCAAGCTGAGGCGTCAATACAATGTGCTCGTTGGTTGTGCCACTGTTTGAGAATGTCAGAATGTGGCACTCCTTCAAGCCGCATACGGCCAAGCAGTCCTCATTCGCGGGATTGGCTGTGAGTGAGAGCACCGTGCAGGGTATGGGTGCTGAAGAGAGTTGTGTGAGCGTAAGTTTACGCTTAGCAGCATCTGCCTGCTTGAGCAAGGCTGATAGCTGCAAAATCGTAACTTTCCCTTTCTCATGCGACACTGCCAAGTGCTGGCGTTTGCCGTGCGGCGACGAAAGGCAACACAACGCGACGCGTCGCACCAACCCAGACGATAGCAGCTGCTTTATGGTCTGTCCTTGGTCACCCGAATAGCTCATGCGTACATTTTCGAATGCACCCTCCTGCGAGCCTAGTGTTGGCACCATCAATTGATCGGTCATTTGGAAATTTTGCTCTGGTGTATGTAAGCGATCCAGCGCTGCCTTTGCACGCTTATGACAACCAACAATCGAGAAGAGTGCGCAGTTTTCACGTATCGACGGTAATAATACATCGAAAAAGTCGAGTATACAGCGTACTATGACACTCCATTGCTCGTTATTCTGCAAGACTTCACGACTGGGCTCCAGCAACTTCATCAGCAATGTAATGCGTTCGTTTGGTGCATCCACACGCTGACTATAGGCGACGATTTGCGTAGGTGGTGTTTGGGCACGTTTCTTGCTACTTAATACACTTATATTGCTTGCGTACGCGCTTTGAGAGTAGTCGATGAGTTGACGGCTTTCTGCACCAGTGCCACTGTTGCCTATGCCGCCACCGCCACTAGATGAAACGCGTCGGCTGAGCGCTTGGCACGATCCGTCCTCCTTGGCGCCACAATCGCAAAAGAAGTTACCATATTTGGCATAGCTGACGTCATGTCCTTTGTGGCACACGCGTGCACAAACTGAGCACACACCAACAGTGTTCACCATGTTGCAGGTGTGGCAATGATACCAATGCTGATTCATGAATTCTTTTTGTGTTTGTGAAAATGTGCAAAGCTTATTATTAAGACTATCTTCATCGGAGTCTTCAACAAACGAGTCATCCTCCTCGATGCCCAGATCATCAATTAGTTCCTCTAAATCGGTCTGCATTTCATCATCCCATGGCGGTGTTAGATTTTTGCTACCCTTGTAGCCAAGACTCTGCAGTAGTTCGCTAAGATATTTCAGCAACGCGTTGATGTTTTCTAGGGTTACAGTTGGTACCAGAGAAGTAAGGTTTTTGGGATTTAAAGCACGTTCGAGCACTTGGAATTTAGTGATTTCGAGCCAAACAATTGCGGCATTAAAGAGCGTAGCATGTCCTCGTCCTTGTGTGGTATCGGCAAGTGTGATCATTACTTGTAGAATGTCGGCAAAATCCGAGGCCTCCTGTGGTGGAGCAATCAAGGACTGCCCTAATTGTAGAAGCGATTGAAAAAGTATCATCGCAACACCAGCAGGAGATTTGCTATCACGCGTTATATATTTTACGACGTTTAGTAAGAGTGCGCCATTGCGTTCGCTGTTCTCAGCATCTTGCGATGATTCATCAGACTGGTTAGTCACATAACTGTTTCCGGCGTTTTGCCAAAGGTTAAACGTCTCTGCCTGCAATATAAAAGAGAGTTAGGTATTTTTATATATTGTTTTTACGCGCACAGTTTCGTGCTTACTTGTAGCATAGTGGGTCCACACGCCACCGCGCCATCATCGTCCGTCTCCATCGCCTCTGCGTCCAAACCCGAAGATTGCGCCAATTGATCCGTTATGCTAGGTATCGCCGATACGGTGGCCATATTTGTTGGCGTTTGAGCATTGCTCGAAGGCGTACTGGAGGGTTGCATGCTCGCGAGCACTTTATCGACTGTATCCGAACCGCCTTGTGCGCCGTGAGGTCCATAAATAACGTGACTAAGCCAAGCCTTGATGCGCGCGCCATCAACATTGGACAATTCGCCAAAGCACTGCACAATATCTTCCATGGGAAAATTACAATCAGCTTGATCCCCCAATTGGAACAGTTTCTCAACGAATTGCAATAATTTTCTTGCATAACAAACTGACATTGTGGTGCCTGTGAAAGATAATAGCAGCTCCACCAAGCTGCCCTCTTTGTTTACTTTAAAGAAATTATGCATTGCCCTAACGCCAGTGGGTTTGTCAAGCATTTGTGTCATGGTCTTGAGCACAGCGAAAAACATGACCTCGCTAAAGATTACCTTATTTGTGTTTGCCTGTGACTGGCGGAGCTCGTTGGCGAATTCTAATAAGAGCTTGTAGCAGTGCCTCAATGTGTACTCGTAAACGAGCAGCTGTTGCGCTTCGGCACTGCCATCGCTGCCATTCATTAGAGTGTTCATGCATTTCTCGCTTCTTTCATACACATATTCCATACGTACATCAAGCATTGTCGAAATGAGTACTGATTTCAATTCTCTTTCAATGTCCGAAGCGGCATTTGTAGCGCATGCACTAGGCGCGACGTCAATATTGCAGTATGGAAGTAGCAAATCAATCAGACTCAATATGGACTTCATGCAGTGTTTCAGCGAGTTTAGAAGCGAGTAGTTGTTGTAGCGTGTTAGCTCCATAATATGCGCTTCAATTACAGTCAGGGTATATTCCTCAACTGGATAGTTGGGCTTGGTGAATACAGCACTTTCAGACACGCGCAAGCACTTTGGCCACTCCACATTTATTATATCCTTATCTTGATTTGGCAAGAGCTTTATAAATGTTGCATTTAGCTCAGCAGTGAGTGGGTTTTGTGAGCTAACGATTGGTACGATGAGGTTCAATATATTCAGCGGTGTGGCGTCGGTAAGTTGTAACGTCATTTTGCTGCGTACTGTTTCAACTACGATTTTGTAGGTTACAATTAACAATGACAATAAATCCCGGCTAATTTGCGCGCGCTCTTGCAGTAATGTGGATGGTGAATCCGATTTATTTTTCTGATCCAACGATTCCGAAGAGGAATATACATCCTGCTCGCCTGTGGTGATCGGTGAATTAGAGCTGGGCAAACTGGGACTAGCACTGCCGCTGTTACTGGTGCTGGCAGCTGCCCGCTGCAGCTTAATACCCTCTTTGGCAGCCCAAGCCACTGCTTGCATGTGAGCAACAACGGCATCGAGAAGAATGATGTGGGATAGGCGTGGACTTACTGCAAATATATAAAATGGGCAACATTAATGCATCGCTACTAATTTTATTTCTTTTTCAATTAAACTCACTCTTATCAACTGTATTATTGAATGACTCTACGCCCAGCAATGTTTGTTTCAAATTGAAACCAATATCGCTGACTCGATCGCTAACATTTGACCATAAAGTTTCGGCAAACTGTGTGTACATGCCCTGCTTGATTAAACTGTTCACTATCAGATAATGCGACGTTGGCATAGGGCAACGGATAGACCACAGCAGTGAATGCAAATTCGGCACTTTGTCTTCCATCAATGATTCCACGTGTACCGTAGAAGGCGGCAGTCCCAGCAACAATTTCCAACAAATGCTGAAGCAATATTGCATGGCGCATAAGGTGTGTGACGTGACTTTATTTTGCGACATGTCCGTGACGGACAGTATATCGATTAGTGCATCCACTAGCAGTGGGTATTTCAATTTGTCGGGCGTACAGAGGATGAAATTCCATGCTAAACCGTCTAGTTTGAATTCTTGTTGAATAGAAGTCGCCGCTGGATCGACGACGGAGAGCGAATAAAATGTTGGACGTATATCTGAAATGTGTCATATATATAAGATTTAGGTATTGAGAACCACATTTCTAGCTGCGACTCTTAAATGACTTTACTTACTGGATAGATAGTCCGAAGAGGATTTACGAAACTTCTCTTCAATATCCTTGCGGCAGAAAGACGTGAGCTTCGTTTTGCTGTTGAGTAAATCAGATACTTTTTGATTTTCATGCATTGTAGTTATGCTAAATAAATTCCAGCGCACTTGATCCAACAACTCGGGTGGTGCATTGTACAAATGCTTCATTAAATACTCCAGAAAGAGTAGCAGACGCGATAGTAACATTATTTGGCTATTGCGTACAGGCTTATCTGGCGAAATGCCGCGACACACTTCAGCGCAACGTGTCACGGCGCCGGCGGTTAGCAACAGTATCATTTTCTTTTGCATCAAATTTAACGAATGAAATAGAAATAGTAGCAGTTGCGCATGTTCCATGTTAAGATCCTCGTAATCGACATCAGATGCTGTGCTCGCAACGGAAGTGCAGCAAACGCCCTCTACAAGAGTGTTGATTAGACGATGCCAGACGGATAGGCATGCAGCCTCCTTCTCTTGCGTTGGCTTAAGCAGTAGAATTTGCACTAGCACCGAAAGTGTGCTTGGATAGACTTGCAATGGCCAGGCGTTTGTGTCTGTCGACCACGGCGAAATCGATAGATGTTGTAGTAAATTGGATTGTAAGGACTCACTTAACAATGAGGCCGATATCAAGTTGTGCAAATAACGACCAACGGCACCTGAAAAGCGTATCATTGCGGCCTGCCATTTAGCACACGTACTTGCTTCAGCTTCTCCGCGTGCCGCATCACGATCAAGATCCTTGAGTATATTTGCCAGCAGCAACATCTGCTGGTCGCTTAAGCCAGCTTTTACATAGCGATGCAGGTAGGCATGTTTGTTGGCGAAAAATTGCTCCATGAAGCAAAATATTTGCGCAGCTAAATCCAAATATTCATGTGGTTCATCGACTGCCGGCACCAAGTTGGATTTTTGAGCCTCATTGCTTCGCTCTTGCGCCTGCGCATTAGCCGCCTCATCGTTCGCTTCAGGAGAGAGTGTCTCTTTAAACCAATGACCCAAATAGCTCTCGCTATCATCTTCCTCAGAGTTATCCGAGCAAGAGAGCGTATCATTAAAGTATGTTGTTGAATCTGAATAGCTGATGGCTTCACATTCTGTGCGATCTTTTGCGTTTGCACGTTTGAGAGCGCAAGCCTTCCTGTAAGCAACAGTTGCTAGAAAAGTGAAGAGTTGATGCAGAGTGGCTGTGTTGAGTACACGAATTATACGCTGCAATGAGGTGTAGTTTTCTAATATATCGAAACTTGCTGGCTCTGGTAAATTCTCATTGGTGTTGTTAACACCGATGTCATTGCAGGTGGATTCAATTTTTAAGTCTTCAACAAGCTCACTAAGCAGTTTAATACAGTGATTTGCAATTGCGGCATTGAGCACGCCGAAGCCTTGTTGCACTTTGAAGAGATTAACTCGTGCAGTTGGTGTGGATGGCGTGTCTGGTGCGCGTTGAGTGCCGCCAACAGCCGTCTTAGATTTGGCGGGATCGTCCAGTTGTGCTGAGGATTTGCTGCTAGCAGCACCGCTACCTGAAGCTCCAAGTGCCCCCTGTATACCACTAACCAATAGCCAGGCACCAAAGCACAAATGATTCTGATAGATATGCGAACGAGCAGACGTTTTGAAAACATTACCAATAATAGTGTAAATTTCAAGCGCTTTGTCGACAATAAAACGTGCATGCTCCTCAGTTTCATCGGTTTCTTTCGATTGCGTGCCACTACCACCACCTGACGATTGTTGGCTCTTTTGTGACGATACTGAGCTGGTCATGCTAAGCACACTGCTGGCAATCGATGTCAACACAGCACAGTAAAGCGCAGATATAGCACAGTTGGACAATTTCGTTATACGGCTTGGTGAAAGTGGTTGCATTATGGGCAATGATATAGCCTGCCACAGAATGGAAATGTCTGTGACCATGTGTGCAAGAGTGTTTTTAATTTGTGCGGCATCGGCCTGTGTCAAGGGCAAGTATAGTGGCTTAGTATTAAAAGCGCCGACAGTTTCATAATACTTCGTGCGATAACGTGACAAAATGGGCAAGGAAATACACACATCGAGTATAACGTCGGCGCCATTTAGTGATTGCAAATGTGCAATATTTGCTATTGAAAAAATTTCCTACAAAAATTAAAAATATTGTTATTATATTTTTTTTATTTCATGCATCAAATGACAACTTACTGAACAATCTGTGAGTTCTTCGCTCAAGGGTGACCATGTAATTTTTCCAGCTTCTAACGGCGCAGTAAGCTGTTGGAATATTACCGTCGATAAATCGGAACGGGAACGTTTTATCTCTGACTTGGGCGACTCCTTGTCACTACCAGACACAATGCTTTTGTTGAGTTCGGGGTACTTGGCACTCTTCAAAACAGCTGCTACAACGTTGTAATCGAATTGTAACAGCGATGAGTTGGACACACTCCCAGTAGCGCCACCAGAAGCAGTGCCTGTGTTTGTTTTCGTTTGTGTGGATGGTGTGGACTTGCCCTCGCAAAGGCTTTTCAAAGCTGGTAGCAGCCATTTTATCTCGTCTCTCAGAGATTGTGCGTAGCTCGGTTTCTTAGTTATCTATTGTTAAAATATATGTACATGTATTAGTAAATATGCGTTGAAATTAGGATTTCATAATAAATTTTAATGAAATGCATTAACAAAACTCAAACGAAAAACAGGTAAAGTCACCTGATTTCTAATTCAATGTGTATAATAAATCGCCAAATATATAGAATATAACAGATGTCTGAAATTGAAAAAAAATACGTTGGCTTGTACATGCAAACATGAAAATAGTATAACATTCTTATTGTGGGATCTAAGAGAGAAGCTCCATATTGGGATTGGACAGGGATCCATCCATGGAGAGGATGGTCCTTCCCTTACATTGGAATCTCATCATGTCCTCGTCTTTCTCCCCTGACACTGCGTCACCTCAGGAGGAAAAGTGCCATGGTCACTGTCCAATTTTCACTCTAAAAACGTAGTCCACCAGGCTCGAAACGCCCGAGTAGTGCGGACGATAATGTAAATGATGTATTATGAAAAAAAAAAAAAAAAAAAACACTAGACTCGGATAACCAAGACATGGCTAAGCCAGGCAGCGAGTCCTCTTACTGGCCACAAAATTTCCAAGAATATGGTAATCTATAGCAGCTCCTTATCATTAAATGACAGTTTTAAGTATAAGTTTTCGCTTTTTGACTTGTTAGGATCATTGTTTGGTAAGTAAAATTATTATTTTTATTGATCAAGACACATTGGACCACATCCACCACAAAGTCTTCGACATGCGTACGCCCTTCTCGTTTTGTAAACAACACAGAAGTTTCTTCACCTTCCTGCTTAAACTTTTTTCTTATATTTGATAATAAAATACTGTGCCGTTGTATTTTTTAATAACTTCGTCTATTTTGCGAGTGCTTTTGCCTTCTTGCCAATATTTACTAATCAAATCTTGCATCTTTTGACGTTTGTTTATTTAACATTTTTGCAATGTTTTTTGTTTTTGCAAAATAAATATTATAAACATATCACACGATTTAAAATCTCGCCCAATCACAACCCGCAAATAATAGCAGAATTCTACTACATAGAAGTCCATACCAAAAAAATGGTTTACTTAGTTTTTTTCCAATATTTCAAAATATAAATGCACATATTAAAAAATAAAAAATAGTTAAAAAAAAACTAAAAAACACGCTTTTATTGCTAATCGAACTAAAAAGTAGAAAATACATTTTAATGACAAAGGGACCTATAATGCTAAGTAATAGCAAATCGAACGATCAGTCATAGTCAACTACCTCAGAACAGAATTATAACAAAAATTAAGATACAAATAGAGTAATTCAAATTAGAGTTGAAAGCGTGGGATGCATTTTGCTTCACTTTCATAACCTTCTGTACATAGGTAGTTGCCAATAGAATGATTGTAATATTTACTATATCAAGCATCCCACGCTTTTAACTCTAATTTGAATTACTCTATTTGTATCTTAATTTTTGTTATAATTCTGTTCTGAGGTAGTTGACTATGACTGATCGTTCGATTTGCTATTACTTCATTATAGGTCCCTTTGTCATTAAAATTTATTTTCTACTTTTTAGTTCGATTAGCAATAAAAGCGTGTTTTTAGTTTTTTTTAACTATTTTTCATTTTCTACTTTTTAGTTCGAAAAGCGTGTTTTTTAGTTGTTTTTTTTTAACTATTTTTTATTTTTAGTATATGTAGGTGTTTACGAGTAATATACTATTACACAACCGCACACTAAATACTAACCTCAATGGTGGTGTGGAAACTAAAAATTCCCAATTTTTGTTAAAAAAAATACCCAATTCATGTTTCTACCGGTGTGGCAATATTGGGAAATGTTATAAAAAATGCACATTTTTCAGCGCTCTCACGAGAAAAAGAGTTTCCCCATCTAGTCATCTATGTTGTGTGTTCCGAGTCGATCAGATTTTTAGAAGCCAGTGAAAAGCTCAAAGCCCGAGCTAATAAAAGTGTGTTAATTACTCTATTTGTATCTTAATTTTTGTTATAATTTTGTTCTGAGGTAGTTGACTACGACTGATCGTTCGATTTGCTATTACTTCATTATAGGCCTCTTTGTCATTAAAATTTATTTTCTACTTTTTAGTTCGATTAGCAATAAAAGCTTGTTTTTTAGTGTTTTTAAACTAATTTTTATTTTCTACTTTTTAGTTCGATTAGCAGAAAAGCGAATTTTTTAGTTTCTTTAAACTATTTTTTTTTATTATGAATGAAATTTATTGTTATCATTGCAGTCAGTGAATAAATGATTCGATATATTCGTGTTATATTTAATTCCTTTCTTATCAACTGTGAGTCTAAAGCTATGCAGTTATCGGCCGTGATAAAGAAGTAATCGGGATTAAGAACTTATTTCGTGGAGGGAGGCTGAGAAACTGATTTACAAGAATAAATAAAGATTTTTCATTTTACAACCAAAATCACCTTACTTTTTGCCCACAGTAAAAAAAAAGAAAATATCAATCCTGGCAATCCTAATGAGGATAATGGAAAACTTTTATCAAATTATTGCATTGTCATCGGTCCTTGATAGGTGTGCAAAATTTCAAGTCTATCAGATTTTTAGAAGTCAGTGAAAATTAAGCTCAAAGATTCCGTTACATACATACATACAACCCGTCCTAATAAAAGTGTGTTAAAAACGATACTCACTTTGCTCAATTTATGTAGTATAAAACGTATAAGTACGGCGCAAGCTTCTTGTATTTGCGGCACCTGTGTTTGACAAACTATGTTTGTATAGAAAGAGAAGAGAAGAGAATTAGAAAAATATGTTAATGTATTGCACTTCACAGCCCGTCCCGGCGCGATTATGAACCATTCACAGAAAACAGCTGGTTTATAATCATATATATATGGCAAATGCATAAGAAAATACTTTTTTCTTTGCTAACAACTTTTCTCCCAACATACAGCATTACCTCGTTAATACGCACTTTCTAAATTACAGTTATTACAAAATACGAATATTTTAATTCAAAATCAGCTATTTCATAAATCACAAACGCAGAAATTATTGTTGTTGTAATAACATCTAAAACATTCCATATTTGAGCCGTAGAACCGACTGCACAAACCACCCCTATGATATTGAGGAACCCTTGTTTTCTACTATTCTGGGTCGAAATCCTCTTTCTTTCGAGTATTTAGATTTTTCTTATAGTATATGTAATGGATAATTTTGTGGAGCGCTACATTACACCGCGTTTATTTCAAACTGAACTTAGATGAAGAACCCTTTACATTTGTAGGTGTTCGGATGTAAAGGCGTATACTGTATTTGGAAAAATGTGTATACAATCTTTCGGGGAAAAATCGTTTGACTTACCTTGCTTGCACTGGCTTAATTTTTCTGCAGCAAGAGCCGCAAATGCCATGTAAAATTGAGCATAATTGCTTTCATCATCGAAAAAATCGTTTTCACTGCAAATAAATCAATAGAAAATATATTAAGAGTCAATAAAACTTGTATTCATATTTGAGAAAATTTGTTCCATCTTCGGCCGCCATCTTTGATTAGCGATCGTTAGGAGACTTTCTTACTGCGCATCAAATAAATTATTGAACAAAGAAAAATATCTTTGTAAACGGAGGCATAACTTACCATCTTGTTACAGCTTTAATTATATTAACTATATCAGTTTTATTTAAAGCTCCATATCGATTAGATAGGAGTGGTTTTATAAAACTCCAATCCATCGTGAAATTTCGCAGACTAATTTGTCATACAGCAGAATGACATATGACATTGTTTTTTACTTTTTCTTTTCTTTCTTCGTATAATCATTCACAATATATTCCAATCGTTGCCAGACAAATGGAAAATGAAAACTATTTAGTTTTATTTTTAGTAAGCCAATCGCCTTATTTTTCTTGATTCTTGCAGTTCCTTTACAATTTTACAAGTTTTTTAACAAGTAACTCCGAGTATTTTGATGCGAATAACTAGAATAAAGAAAAAGATAAAATAAACAGTGCCTAGTTTGCAGAATTTAAACAAGATTCATAATATTTGAATTTGATACATGAATTCATTGTTCTACTGAAGGTTGAATTGGATCTCAAAGAATTAACAATCTTTGCAAGCATAAATCAACCACTAGCGGTACTATAATAGTAATTAGATCTGTTTTAGAATTAGATCACTTATGTTTCTTCCCAAACGTTAACATCCGGTCAAGGACTGTAACTCCTGCAGTGTTCCCCATACATGTATTACATATGGAAATGATTATGCTGCTATAACAATATACTAATTATTTCCCCAAGTAATGAACTGTGATGCTTCTCGTCTCGTAATGAATCACATTTTGCCTCACTGCTTTTATTCGGTGTTAAATTAGGTTTACACTTTTCTTTTCGTTTTTTCTATTTAACTAGAATTCGTAATGCTTAACCAACGACCAAAGTGCCGTCATCAGGGAATACGTGAGTTGGCACTTCCAAGTTTAATGGAGCCGGTCCTTTGCGAATGCGTCCAGAAGCGTCATAGTGAGAACCATGGCAAGGACAGTAGTACCCGCCGAAGTCGCCAGCGTTAGCAATTGGTACGCAGCCCAAATGTGTACAAACACCGATTACGACCAACCATTCAGGTTTGAGAACGCGTTGCTGTAATTCACAAAAAGATTATTAAGCAGTTTATATATGATACTAGGCAGTATTAAGGTGCACTGTAAACTTACATCATCGCCTTGAGGATCACGCAGGGTCGATACAGCAACAGAGCGCTCGGTTTGAATTTCACTAGCGGTACGGTGGCGAATAAACAAAGGTTTGCCACGCCATTTAAATGTAACAGACTTGCCTTCTGGAATATCGCTAAGCTTGATTTCAATCTTTGCCATGGCCAAAACATCAGCAGTTGCGCTCATCGAGCTCACAAACGCTGTTACGAGTCCCTTAGCTGCGTATGCACTGCCAACAGCACCAGTACCAATTAACATGTACGAGAATGCTTTGCGGCTCTCGGCGGAGTCATCTTTGCGATTGGGTGTATTTACAGACTCACGGCGGTAAGGTGAGAAGTCTGGTACCTGCAAGTCGGTGTGTCCATTACGTTCGGCTGTAAGTAGAACCCTTGAATTTTATTATATAATACACGTATGAATTAAACAAAAAATGCAGTTCTATTAAATGAATAATTATTCGATGATCTCTCCAGTTTGTTTTGGTGGTACTGCCTTTTGCATGACGTTTACGTCTAACCTAAAAAACATTACATAATGGAAAGCTCGAAGTAATAGCAAAAATATATTTTTTAATGACATGAACACTTTTCTCCCAGCTTGCAGTTCACTTATCATCTTATCGGTCAATGTTTAGGTACTCCAGCGGATTAATTTGGTTGTGCAATACGAAATTGAATGAACTTTTCTTCGCACTGCTACGATTCTTACCCTGAGTGAAGGTAACTGCTGCAGGTTTCAGAACTTTGGGAAGCGTTTGGCCCCCAGCGCGTAAGTAAACACGTGCTACGCTGTTCATCATTTTTTAATATTTTAAATACTCGTATTTTCAAACGTTTTAAATTTATTTGGAGGCTAAAATTGTTGCGAAGAAATTCGCTGCCTACCGAAATTGCTGGTGATTGCTGACACTCGTTTGTAACGAACAAACGAGAGGAGAGATGAAATGTCAAAAATTGTCAGTGTGACAGATGGCGCTGAAATTACTGTCGCTGTTGCCAGGTCATTACAAACATAAGGCCTTTGCAGAACTCGATCATGTCTGCAATATGTTGTTTAAAATGCCATTATTAGTTATTATCATAAAAGCAGGAAATTACAGGTATCCCTCGTATAACGCGATAGTTACGTTCCAGAGGAATTGCGCGTTATGTAATTCCGCGTTATCTAAAACATAGTTTTCATATAAATTTGGGGGTTATGTTCCAATAGGTTTTTTTTTTAATAAAATACATACAAAATAACAGATGCACATATATTTCAACTCAATACTAAAGTTCAGACTTTCTTATACAATTAAAAACACAAGATATGAATAATAATACATATGTACATACATACTTCAAAATTCAAAAAACAAAATTTAAATAATTATGTGCACATTAAAAAATTTACAAACAAACTAAAACAAATTAAAGGTTTATTAAAAACTTTATTGTTATTGTTCAAACTTCATATGGTAATTAATCTGTTTCACTGTCTTCAAAGATCTTTGCGCGTGGGCGTTTTGGGGGAGCAATAGCTTAATCAGAAGATATTTCTTTAACATAGTTTTCGCTATTGGATAAGAAACTAGTTGTGGGACCTTGTGGTTCTTCTACTGGTTTTATAATTGCAAAATCAGTTTTTGGTGGGTGGGTTTTTAAGCTCCTTTTCAATTTCGTAATAAGGTGCTAGATTAATATCTATTCTATCTATCTAAGTCAAAAAAGGGTAATTCCCGGTTTACATTACATATTATAAATATGTGGTACGCAAATTAGTGTTACCAGATTTTATAATTATGTATTTTCCCCTTCGCGTTATATTAGCCTAAATTTCGCGTTGTACTGAAACCTAATTTTTCCAAATCGGGTTATATCGAAACCGCGTTGTATAAGACCGCGTTATACAAGGGATACCTGTACTAAGGATTTTGTTTAACGTGAGAGTTTTACAGTACAATTTGCGTTTGTTGAAACTCAGATTTGATCTATCCAAGGCGTTTCCATAGAAATTGGAGTGATTAGAGTAGTTGATTTGCTCTTCTTCTATTCGCCATCAATTTAGAAATGCCAGTAAAACGATGTGAGGAAAAGTTGTTGTTGCGCTTGTCGCATTCCATTCTTCTATTTTCTTCCCCTTGATAGTTCTAGTTTAAATTTTGTTGTCGTTCGAATGCCACTACCTTGAATAGATTCGCCTTGGATCTCTCCATTCAGGCATTACATTTTGGAACGTGTAGCTTTATGACTGCTATTAGATCTAAAATTAATCATTAATCAAAAATATAGATGAATTTGGGCAATCTGCATCTCAAACTAGTAAACCGTTATACTCAGATTTGATTTCCAACAAACAAGTTTTTAAATAGCAGTTACCCCAAATTTGACCGTCACGCCTGGTGTCAATTAACTTTGAAACGATATCAAGAATCTTGCAATCTGTATCGCAAGGTTAGGTTAGGTATATATATATATATATAATTGGCGCGTACAACGAGAAATATTCAAAAATTCGTCCGTTGTGATGCCATACAGGGGAGGAGAGGAGAAAGGAGAAGGGAAGGAAGATGGAGCCTTGGGATTAGAGACGATTGATGATCATGCATTTTTCGACGACGCCGACGGTGGCTGATTTACGTTCGTAATTAGTCGCAACAAGCTACTGATGAACTTCGATTGATGAACTTCACCAAATTTGATGATGTCTAAATCTTTGCCACCTCATCATGTTGGTCTCCTTGCCGCGGGGATGAGGCTTAAGTGGTGATTTAGCCCTCATATCATGGAGGCTAACTCAACACGAACTAAGAGGGAAGCTTCATATGGGGATTGGATTGCCAGTTCGGCACTGAATGGCTAGCCAATCCCTATGAGGAGATCACCGCACCGACGTTCCCATCGTCCCCAACCCTGGTATCCCATCTTATCCTTTCCCTACTCCCCCTAATCCAGGGTGTTATGCGTTACCGTGCCCACTGGATGGTTTGCAGCCAGGGGTATCCGGCTGTATTCTAACGGCGCCCTCCTGATACCGGGTCACCTCAGGAGGTAGAATGACCTTGCCATGGCAGAGGGGACTGCCATGGTCGACGTTTCCCCTTTCCCCCCTAAAAAGCTTAGTCCGCCACGCTTGCCACGTCGAGCAGCGCGGACGATAATGAATATTGAAATGCACAAAAAAACCGTAGCCTCGGATAAAGGCACACACAAAACAAGACCCAACCCTACAGGAAGGTCAGGTCTTTCGTCAGGAAAGACCACACATACGAGCGGTGCCAAGCCTGTGGCTAAGCCAGGGCCTGGCTCTCACTCCGTCCCTTCGGGGATCGCCTCCACGGCAGCGAGGCCTATTACTGGTAGCCATCCCAACCCTGTCTCAAGACAAGTTGGTGATGACATCCCATCTACATCTGGGGCCAAGAGTAGACCCCCCTCGCAACAAAACCTTCGGGAAGCAAGGACGGCCCTGTCCCAAGACAAGCCGAGCTTGCTGTCTCCGTCACTCCAGGCGACACGGGAACTCCAGAAGGAGCAACACCCAAATCGACGTCGGTGGCACCAGACCACATGGCTCAGCCAATGGTTTCTGGAGCTCGCCCTTCTGACACAATCACTGCCCCGGGTAGTACCCACCCCCGGAAGCAAATTAGTGGTTCAGAAAGGTACTACCGTACCAAGCGTTCAGCCTTCAGGATCCTGGAGAGACTGAAGGACACTAAACTAGAGGATCTGACGGAGGAGCAGTCAGACTCCAAAGCGTGGGCTGAAGCCTTCATAGCCGAACACCGGGAGAAGGCTAAAATGGACTC
>JAYXIM010007875.1:0-43021 GCA_037575425.1 Anastrepha fraterculus
TATTTATTTATTTTAATTATTATTTTTTTTATGTTTAATTATTTATTTTAAAAACTATTTTTTTTTTGTTCATATTTTAGAATAAATAATTAGACCGTATTTTGTGTTTTTTTGTGCGTATAAAAATTAGCGCCTACACACCCTCTTTTCCAAAAAAAGGTATAAAATCCGGTATAAAAGTATTAAAAACGGTACTTATTTTACAGTATTCCAATGCTCTAGAGGGTGTAGACTACGCACAGCCCCTTATCAATTGAAATTTTTTTATGTTTATAAATACTTTGTTGTACTTAAAAAAATTACTTTATTTAAAAAAATCTCAATTCATTGTTCGAATCTTCAAATGTGTTCAATTTTGTTTTATTTTTTATATATATTTTTTTTTGTTGTCTTCAATTTATACTCAATATTACCTAAACATAATAATCTTTTTTCACTCACTCTCTTTCTCTTTCTCTCTCTCTCATCCATAAACTCATACAGGTCCGAAGCCCGGTCCACCGCGCAATCTAACCGTCACGGAAGTCTCAAATGGTTTTCTCATCTCGTGGCAGGCGCCACTGGAGCGTGCCCATATCGTCAAATTCTACACCATCAAATATCGCACCGATGCCCAGTGGAAGACGCTAAATCGCGGCCAAATACGGCCCGAAGAGACCCAATATTTAGTTAAGAATTTAGTTGGCGGTCGTACGTATTATTTTCGCGTCTTAGCTAATTCGGAAAAATCCTACGAGTCCAGTGATGAAGTGAAATTTCCGGTGCCGGCACGTGTCAAGCATAAAGCGATAACAGCCGGTGTCGTTGGGGGCATCCTGTTTTTTATTGTTGCGATCATTTTATCGGTTTGTGCCGTAAAAATTTGCAATAAACGTAAACGACGAAAACAGGAAAAAGGTAAAAAACTGCAACTACCAGTGAAGCAAGTGTAAAGCGGATACACAAAAAACAAAAACAAAAAATATAATACGAAATGGTTTTTGATGATGACCAAAAATATGAAACGCGCGGACGTGTTTTGGCACGCCGTTATTTGAGCTTGTATGTGTGCGTGTGCGATTACTTAGTATGTAGAAGCCTAAGCGGGTTGAGCGCAGAATATGGACATTATGGCGCCGGCAAAGGCAGCTGTGACAACGTAACAAAAAGTTTGCAAGCTTTTGGCGTTTACTATGCTGCTTTTGCCAAACACAAAAAAAATCACAAAAACAAAAAAAAATCAAACACAAAAGTGGTGGCATCAGTGCTGCTGCTGACCTGTCAGCCATATTGTGGCGCTCCACCCGCGGCTCGTGACACGCCGCGCGTTTCTGCTGTGGTCACACTTTAGCGAGTACTTTATATATATATACATATAAATGTTTTTTGTGAGATGAAATTAAAATTTTTATTGCGTATTAATTTTGAAACGTCCCACTAATTTTAATGTACGAAATTAACTTTTGCGTAAAATTGCCAATTAATCTGTCCTCTTTATCGCTTAATTAAATTTCAAAGCTATTTTTGTATGATTTCAAAAAGCAAAGTAACCCTTTAAAAAGAAAAAAACTAATAGAAAAAAATAATAAAAATAATTTTGTTTTTGTATCAAATGTAATTTTCGTTTGTAAAGTACCAAAAAACTAATTTTAGCATACATTTTTTGTGTTCTCAATTGATAGTAGCGTAAATAGCTTTCTTTATATGTACTATATTACTAATCATTTATAGAGTTGTATTTCGTGCAACAACTAAACATGAATAATTAATTGAAATAGCGTGCAGCGTAAAATAATACGTGACTAAATTCGACTTTTGTGTAGAATTTGCAATGTAAAAATCTTTTTGTTTGAAGCAACAATTGGCTAACCAAAAAAATATAGTAAATAAACTCAAACTAATAATTAATGAGTACAAAATTTTAATTACGTTCTGATTATTTACCTTAAAAATTTATTAATGAGTTTGGTTTGCTATTTATTTTCTGCATTTAAGACACAAAATATTATATAAGTTTTAATTATTTTTATGTATTTTTTTATTTATTTAAAATTTTTATTTTTTCAATTTTTTATATTTTTTTAGTTTATTTTAATGACAATATTTTTTTAGTTTATTTTAACTAACAATATTTCTTTTAATATAAATTTATACTATAATTTCAATTAGGGCGTTAAAGCGAGTTGCCCTTAATATTCGCTCCCGTAGATATGCAACAAATAACACTCTTTGTTTATCATTTTAATTGCATAGCAAATCTCTGCACCCATCAAATAGTTTATGAAATGGGAAAGAGAAAGCGTACACTCCCGCTAATTGCAACAAGTTCTCTACTCCAAGAGCGTCGCAGTGTGAGAGCGCGTCGAGGTCCAAAGACTCTCTAAATTTGAAAAACGGTAGTAGTTGTTAGTCGCTCCACATTGATGGGCATTTACAGATCGCATGAGTAGTAAATCTCAATTAAATAAATAGTGAATGAGCTCACCTTAGAGTTTTGATAATTCTATAGATTTTCCCCTTCACAATCTCTTTAAACAAATCAGTGCGGTTTACTTATTCGAAATATGTGCAAATGCAGTCTAAAACACCGCATGACAGTAAAAGTTATTCGGAAAGAATTTCATATGCACGCGAAAGTATACTTTTTATGTAGCAATGCTGCATACTCAGTTTCTCATTTTCTCTTCAAGTTTTTTTTTTTTTCAAAGAGGCTACGAGTGGCTGACTTGATGCGTACTAACAAACCATATACGCTAATCTCCAAAATCTGCCCATTGCCTGGGCGTTAGTCTTGGATTTTAATCAACTCTGCGCAAGTATTTTCGAGCAACAAGGCATACGGCTTATTGAAGACTCAACTATTTTTAAATAAGCACACGAATTAATGAGGTAAAAACTCAAGAGTTCAAGTGCTTGAATAAGATTGCGCTTAGCAGAGAGTGGCAGTTGCATTAGAAAGATATGAAAATGCGCACAAGAATGTAAGAAGAAGCAATTACATAAACAACACACGAATAAATTGCACAGACCCGATATCACCCACACAGCGATTCTGTAAAATTCGCTGAGAGCAACGTAGCGGTACCACGATCTTCGCCACTCTCCATCGTGGTAAAAACCCGCAAACGCACATGCATCCCATTTGTCTGTGCAAAAAGCTCAGACTCGTTCTGAGAGACCCGCGAAAAAGAACTATGCTCTCCGGCTGGTCAACTCTGCGTGTTTGGTAATAATGTGCAGTATTTCGTTAGATAGTATCTGGATACACATTGTTGTTGTTGTTGTTGTAGCAGCATCATAAACATTCCCCATACATATACGCGGAATGCTGCTAAAGTGGCAGTCCTTGGCTAGATATAAATCCGAGTCGTTACGGTTACGTACCGCCGACAGTCGTGTGAATTCAAATTGTCATATCCACTGCTCACCTATGAGAGTTTTGAGGAGAGTTCAAGTGCTTGAAAAAAAATTATAGGCGATTCTGAAAGAAACATTATGGGCCAAGAATTGCTTTCTTTGCAGGCTCGAGTATAGTAAGTAGTAAAGTGAAAAATTTAAAAAGAAAAAATTATAATTCTGAGATAATTAATAAATCTTGGAAATTACGGCACAGAGCAATTTATAGTTAAATACTTTGAATTATTGGTACAATTTCGAAAAACAGATTTTTATTTTTTAGTATAAAAGCATTCCAAAAAAAGTTTTAAAAACAATTAGGTTTTCTTTTTTATGAAAAATTTGTAGAAAACATTTTTTTGCTCGGTATTGAAAAATTTCAGATTTTCTTCTTTTTTTTAATAATAGCTAAGGCCATGCTCAGTAATCCGAATATTTCAAAAAAAAAAGTTTTGAAAAAAATTAAGCTTACTTTTTAATGAAAAGTTTTAGAAAAAATTTGTTTTTGCTTGTTTTTGAAAATTTTCCGATTTTCTTCTTATTTCTTTCAATGTTAGCTTAGGCCATGCTCGGTAATCCGTATATTTTTTAGCAAAACAAAAAAGTGCACATAACAGAAGTGGAACTTTCAAGGCAGACAAAGAAAGAGGGAGAGACCCCAGAGATATAAAGAAAGAGAGAGAGAGAGAGAGAGAGAGAGAGGGGGAGAGAGAAAGAATATATATCTAAATAAATTCACAACACTTGAGACACAGAGAATACAAATAGACAAAATTTACAAACAACGGAGAAGGGTCAACAGGTGTAGGTAAACGCCGGACACAAACCGTGGCAACAACGCGCACTACTCCGAGCGTTTATTACCCGCACAAACGCAGCGATTACAGGACCGCAGTAACGGCACAAACTACCGCAAGGCAATACCAATAAATCCGATGCTGGAATAAAAAGCACTTCATAGTACGCACAAGCACTAGTCAGGCACCAAACAAACGCCAAAAAAATTGGGACTAAAAACGCCCCAAACAGTAGACACCAAGGAAATATAACGCCTAAAAGTAGCACCAAAATATATTTCTTACAAGTTTCCACCAACAAACAAGCGCCAAAAAGAAGGCAGTGTTATTTCTCACTAGAAATTAACAACCACAAGAAAAAACTCAGAAAAATAGCCTAAAGTGTATCTAAGATATATGTAACCCAGCAAGAAGAGTGGCGGTCATGTTACCCTGCACATGACCGCCACGCGTGGTCTGTAAACGGTCACTAGCCCCGCCCCTTTGCAATCACTTTGTTAAAAGCTTTGGGAAAATCGTGCCAAAAATTTTGTGTACGTGTGATTTTTTATCCCTTTCATACATATGGATTCGTTTGCCAGTGCCAGTTTCATATAAACGTAGCGACGAACAAAATAACTTTTAGGCCAGCGCCGGCAGCACAGCGCGATAGCCTAGCGGCTAGCAATGTGGGCTTCCGATCCAAAATCCTTGGTTCGAATCACAAAAAAAAAATTTTTTTTATACATTTATTTTATTTTGTTTTATGATATGTTTATGAGGAGAATTTTTTCATGGCAGAAATACACTCGGTGTTTTGCCATTGCCTGCTGATGGGCGACCGCTATTAGAAAAATGTTATTATTAATTTTGCTTTCAACGAGATTCGAACTGACGTTCTCTGTGTGAATTGTGAATAGTAGTCACGCACCAACCATTCGGCTACGGCGCTTATTTACTTTGACTGATGCAAAAATGAGTAAAAGTATTTGAATGAACTTTGCTTACTGCTTACACATTTGCCAAAGGTTGACAATTTGATTCTCGGCCTACTTGGATATCAAAAAGAGAGAAAAGATATCTTTTTGACTTATTGCTTTGACAGCCACTTATCGTTTTCTTTTGTTCTATTTCTATTGATGCAAAAATGAGAAAAAATATATGAAAAAAGTTTGCTTACTGCTTACACATTTGCCAAAGGTGACGGAGAATCAAAAAAAAAGTCGATTTCCAAACAAATACGAGTGCATATGTGTTAGTAACAAATAAAAAAGTGTAATTGTGTGAGAGTTTCGGTCACGCAGGTTTTGCTGGGAAGGTATAGCTTCCTCTCTCCTTTTCCTCTACGTTGTATCTTGCTTCGCTCTCGTTGAACGAAAATGCTCACAACGTTGCATGGCCTTGAAATTTTGCTCTCCATTCTCGCTCGTCCATCGACGCCTGAGAAGTTTCACTTTAAATATTAAGCTTACTTCTTCATGAAAACTTTTAGAAAAAAAATTTGTTCCCCGTTTTTGAAAACTTTCAGATTTTGTTCTTTTTTTTAATTATGCTTCATGCCATACTGAGTAATTCCTGCAAGCTTTATAATGAAATTTCCCTAAGTTTTCAATATTCAAATATATACCTACAGCAAAGCAATGAAAAACATAAATATATATATTTTGTAAATTAATACTTGTGGTATAAATAATTTAATCAAATTTAATTTAATTTAGTTTAATTAAATTTGCTTTCAATGTTGAAAAACATTTAAGAGATTTCACTTGAAAAAATTCTATGCCATAATTTTCAGCATTGAATAAATCTCAAAATTACTGATTTTTTTTAAGTTTCTGCTTGCTGCCAATTATATCTGCTTAAGCTTACAAATAAGACAATTTTTAGAAAAATCGACAGCAATGCCCAAAATATTGAGAATACTTGGCATGGAATTTCGTTATAATTTCGCTACTCTCAAGCGTTCACAAGGCACGGAATACATATAATATTTTCAGAACTAGGTTCCGCTCTTGCTGTTCTTGTATTAATAGCATAAAATATTTGCAATGCACTTTTAAGAAGTGTTGAACAAAATGGAATGAACAAAAATCCGCATCGTTCCGGCAAAGTAGAACCAAAGGTCCACGACTTACAAAGGGGCACATCATTGAAGTTGTCAGGAGGTGGAACACTGGCGAAATTATATCGGTCAGTAATAAGCGAAACAATTCCTAACACCATACAAAGCAATTTCTGATAAGCTACTTTCACTCAGCAGAGTAGACTTAAGACTTCTACTGGTTACTGGCCACTGCAGCCTGAGATGCCACTTAAACCAATTAGGTCTCTCTGAGACGATCATCTACCGATTCTGTGAAATGGGCCCTGAAAATTTAGAACACATCCTTTGTAAATGTCCTACACTAAGCAGAAAACGGCTACACCATCTTGCTGGTATATAAATTATGGAACAATAAACGCCAGAATGTGCTGCAATTTTTAAAAGGTCTTAAAATATAGGGTACTTTAGCAGGCTTTGCACAACATTCCAATTGCTCCATGGTATTTAGATGGCATGAATTTCGTGCCTATTTACTCTTATCGAACCCTGAGCATGGTTAGAATTTCCGGGCAAGAAACACCAAATTGAAGAAAAAAGATTTTTATAATAGCTGCCCTACCTCGGCAAGCAATGACAAATCTTTGAGTGGGTTTCTGCCATTAAAAAGCGCCCCAAAAAACCCCATCTGAGCGTTCGAAGTTAGCATAAAACTGTAGGGCCCTCTATTTGGGGAAGAAAATACCCAGCCGCACACCGCAAATTGGAGGCGGCGCTCGGCCAACCACTCGACAAATGTTGTAGGCGTCAATTATATATTCACATCGAGTGTATTTATCCAAACCACCTCAAACAAAAAATGCCAACCGAACATACCGCAAAAAGTCGCTTTTTCACTTTTTCACCAAATCATTAAATTCTCTGTTAATTAACTCAAAAAATATAGTACTTCACAAAATATGAATGCAAAAAAAGTGATACCTTCACTATAAGCCAATTAATGGTTTAAACTTTATCGCCTGATTTGCGCTTTTTGCTCAAAAATTTCATATAAAATTCCATTGCATTTTATGCATTCATTTAAATTGAATCTACTAAATAGAATTCCTAGCAATAAAATCGAAATGGAGCTTTCGGAGCCAACTCGAATGCAATCAACCGTGAAATACGTGATTGTGCCATTTTGGCATTGAATTAAAATATATTCGACAGCTGAAAGCAAACCGCACTGGAGTTGTCACAGCCACTCAAAAACGCTGCACACCAACAACAAAACACACCATATACAATTTCGTTGGCATTCATACAAACCACCAAACAATTTAAACTGTTCGCAATACGCAACCACAGTGTCCTCACTGGATTTTTACGTCTGCGGGTTTTCACTTTTGTTGTTTTCATGCAATAATTGAATCACAGCCTTCGAATTTAAAGTTTTGCGTAAAGCGCGCGTATGGCAAATATGGTTTTGTGAGGCGATTGGATTTGGTATAAACTTTGAACAGTTTAAAACTTTGAGTGTAAAAACGGACAAAATTCTGGGAAAATCAATTAAATGGGTCATTAAAATGAGCCTCATATTTAGTCAGATACATAGAGTTTTAAAAATGGCAAACTAGGTTAGATTACATTGAAATGCGAAATGCTTGATGTACTCGAAATACCTTGCGTCGTCAAGATTTTTATTATTTTTTCTAGTGAAAAGGAATGCTGCAGGATTACGCATCGCACTTCTTTTCCTCAAACCTTAACAAAAAAATGATTTATTGCGGATTATTTCGCTTTTGGTGATAAGAGAGAGTTTTTGTTTGCGCGGACTATTCCGCTCTTGGTGAATAGAGAGAGAGTTTTTGTTTGCGCGTACTATTCCGCTCTTGGTGATGAGAGAGAATTTTTGTTTGCGGACTATAACTTCGAACCAATTTTCAAAAAAATATGTTTAGCACGAACAGTCTTATGCAGTACAGAGGGTCTTAAAGTTGTATTCCACACAAATCTGTATATGCCAATTTTTTTATTTTTATTAGTGATTCCTAGAAACTAATTTTAGACAAATGCACCTAGTTTATACCTGAATGCCGCTATGTAAAAATTTTTCTGAACTGCACTTTCTTACGCACTTGCCTTAACCCGTCTCATCATCATCAGTTCCTTTTCCTCCCATTGGAGCATAGGGCCTCACTAAGGCATCTCCATCCTCTTCTGTTCTCAGCCAGTAGCAAAATTTCGTGTCACGTCTTTCCAGACTCTTCGACTGGCCCTTCTGAACCAATCTGATCCATAACATTTTTGGACGACCAGCCTTGCCAGCACCTTGTGGGTTCGAGTCCAGGTCTTAGCGACAAATTTCACTTGCGTCTTTCCGAAGCGTATGACCAATCCACCTCCATTTTCTAAGTTTTATCAAGTCAGCTTTCGGTTGAATTTTGCACCTCTCGTACAACTCGTCACTGCAGACATCTGTTTACTCAGCTTTTAATTTTATTCACAATCCAGAAGTTTGTAAGCCAGGTTTCGGAGACATACATACAAGAGCACCAACAATACATTTGACTTGAAAATTCAGAGTTTTTTGTGGACGCTGAAGACACTCGATGGCAGTATGGAACGAAGTTGTGCGAACGGGCCCTTTGCTTTGCGTATTCTGGTGGTAGCGTCTAATTATCTGTGGCCATGATACTGCCTAAGTATGAAAAAGTGTCTACGCTCTCAATTCGATCGTTATTCAAAGAGCACGAAAAATTATGTGTAGACCGAATCTCCAATGCCTTAGTTTTTTCGTAAGCCGTATCGCAGCGGCAGGCTAATCACCTACCCTGTCAGAAATCAAAATAGATTCACGAAACCCGCGCAAGACTAAGTCTTATCGAGACCCTATGCTCCCGAGAGGAGTGAATAAGAAGAAACAAAATCGCTGTAAAATTGCTTGAACTAAGCTTTCTTACGCACCTACCTTAAGCCGTACGTATTTTTCTGCTTCGGCGACCCCCTGCAAAATTGTTTGCTTAAGCTTATGGTGGAACATTTTAATCATCTAATGACTATATTTAGCGACATTTCATTATAGCTGTTTTTAGAAGGGGTTTAAGCAAAATATATTGATTTTTAGGTATTGGAAAGGAGTTTCTCACTTAAAAGAAATGTCTTCCATTACCTCTAAAACTTTTTCGAATGCCCATTTAAGTAGGAGTTAAAGGGTTTAAATCTGCTACAAAGAATCATTGTTATATTCCATTGCACATTTTATTTGCAGTCGTTTTATTTATAATGCTTTCGATGTATTAATTCCACTTTAAAACAAAATATTAAAACTTTAAGCCACCCGTGAAAAACCAAGCCGCCCATCTGGAATAGTACTGTCTTCGGCAATGTTGGTTTGGGAGAGATAAAAAAAAATTAATAATTGGCGCCACACTTGTGTTAGTTGTTTTAACGAGCTTCTCCTCCTTTATGCGGCACGCGTCTTAATGTTGTTCCACAAAAGGAGGGACCTACAAGTTAAGCCGACTCCGAATGGTAGATGGTTTTTTACGAGAAGCTTTTTCATGACAGAAATACACCGTAGGTTTACCATTGCCTATCGAGGGGCGACCACTGTTATAAAAACGTTTTCTATCATTTGGCTGTTTCATGCACGCAGATTCGAATCTATGCACTCCCGAATGGTAGTCACGCACTAACCCATTCGGTTACGGCGGCCGCCAAGGCATTCACTGGAGACATCCTCGTTGATAATTATTAACGTTTTGGTCGCGTTGAGTAGCCACTATTGAAGGGAGTAAATTTGTACAGCACAACTTGCGCTGCAGTTGAGCACTTTACGGCACCACTTGAATATATAGCGTCTATACATCTTTACAACAGATTTTAGAGTCAACGAACCAGAGCAGCTGCCATATTTTCCATATATTCTCACACAAAGCCTGCAGTCAAAAATATTTTGATACTCCTGCATAGCTTAAAGCAGGCAGCAGACTCCTGACACTTTTCCGTTTTTTCTTCGTCATAGCAGCTTTTTCAAAAATAATTGTAGAATACCCGTAGGAATCCAGCGTGTCTTCCTTTTTCCGCCTATGCTGAATTTTTTCATTTCCAATACCAGCTCTAACATTCATCTCACATAAGTATTGCAAATTTTCTCAGTTATTCAAATTTTTTATTTATTTTTTATTGATTTTCAGCTTTTAGTTATTCTGCAGAATATTTAAAAATGTATTTTGAGCATTTTATATTATCACAAGGTCAAGACAATCCATATATTTATTTTTCTTGAAAAAAATTAAATTTTTTAAGAAAAAAAATGTATATAATATCCTTTATCATATTTATTAATTTCCTTAAAAAAATATTTAAATTAATTTAGAAAATTATTTAATCAAAATAATTCATTTAAATTTAAATTAATAATTTAAATTAATTAATTAAATTTTTTTTCTGATCTTTAGATTTTTGTTATTCTTCAGAATATTTTTAATAATCGAAATATTTATTTTCCTTAAAAAAGTTACATGAAAATTATTTATTATTTTTTTATCGTATTTATTTATTTTCCTAAAAAAGCAGTTTAAATTGATTTTTTTTCACAATATCTTTTCTTCAAAAAAAAAATGAAAATATTTTTTCTTTTTGATTGTCATCTTACAATTATTCTTCATCTTCTTTAATAATCCAAATATTTATTTTTCCTAAAAAAGTTATATGAAAATTATTTTTTTCCTAAAAAACTAGTTTAAATTGATTTTTTTTCAGAATATCTTTTCTTCAAAAAAATATGAAAATATTTTTTTTTTTAATTTTCATCTTTGAATTATTCTTCAGAATATCTTTAATAATCGAAATATTTATTTTCTTTAAAAAAGTTGCATGAAAATTATTTATAATTTTTTATCGTATTTATTTATTTTCCTAAAAGAAATAATTTAAATTAGTTTTTTTTTTCAGAACTAGTAAGCCAAATATTTATTTTCTTTAAAAAAGTTGCATGAAAATTATTTATAATTTTTTATCGTATTTATTTATTTTCCTAAAAGAAATAATTTAAATTAGTTTTTTTTTTCAGAACTAGTAAGCCAAATATTTATTTTCCTTAAAAAAGTTACATGAAAATTATTTATTATTTTTTTATCGTATTTATTTATTTTCCTTAAAAAGTAGTTTAAATTAATTTTTTTTTCAGAATATCTTTTTTTTGATTTTCATATTTGAATTATTCTTCAGAATATCTTTAATAATCGAAATATTTATTTTCCTTAAAAAATTTACATGAAAATTATTTATTATTTTTTTATCGTATTTATTTATTTTCCTAAAAAAATAATTTAAATTATTTTATACATTAATTAAAATAATTTTTTTTTTCAGAATACCTTTAGTAATCTATTTATTTTCCTTAAAACAAATTACTTCAATTTTATTTACTATTTTTGATCACATTTATTTATTTTCTTAAAAAAAATATAAAAATAATTTTATTGTTTTTTATTTTTTTATTATTCTTCAGAATATCTTCAATAATCCAAATATTTATTTTCCTTAGAAAAATGACTTTAATTTTATTTACTATTTTTTATCATATTTATGAATTTTTCTTCAAAAAATAGCTTGACATCATTTACTCACATGAACATTGAATTAAATTTATTGCATGGCACATTTCAACTGCTTTTATTATTGCTTTCTTCATATTTATTCATAGTAAAATTTTTTGAATTTACTTTTTGTCACGATTTAAAAAAATTATGTTCCTACTTCGTAGATGGTCAATATTTCGCTAAAGTCATCCTTTCCCAACCCGACCGCCGAAATAAATTTTGAAAATTGAGAATTTTTATGCATTTTCAGAAATATTTGTTTGCCAAAGTTTGAGACTTTGTGTTATAGCATTTAAAAGCTTCGAGCCATTTCCGAAGCCTGTCATCTTAACTGCTGCCTTTCCATTTTCTTCAAAGTTCCCATGTCCTGCCGTACAGCCAAAAGTGTCATGTAGTTGAATTAGTGACGCCAGTCTTCTTTCCTTCCAATTCTCGACTTCAGTACTCTGGAACAATCAATCTCTTTTTGAATGAAAACAAAAAATCTTGCAATGAAAAATCTTCCAAACTTTTTACTTGACCTAATAGATTAGTTTGGGTAATAAGAATTCTTGTATTTTCTCGGTTGATAGCTGCAGTGAACGATATCTGGTAAAGTGTGGATGAAACAATTAAAAGTTTCTGCTCGTTTTGTGTAGGTTACATTTCACGCTAAAAATTCTTTCCTGTTTTCTCTTTGTTGTTGTTGTTGTTGTTGTAGCAGCATAAACATTCCAAGTACATATACGAGAAATGCTGCTGAAGTGACCGGATATAAATCCGGGTCGTTCCGGTTACATAGAACCAACTGTTTTCTCTTCGTTCCATTCGGTTGTGAGTTACAGGGTGTTAACAATGGACGTCAGCAAAGAGAAAATTCGGTATTTTTACAGTTTTTCTTTGATAAAGGCGACAATGCAAGCCAGGCAGTTTTTTCCATTCAGTTGTAAGCGGCAAAAATAATCACAATTCTTCCCCACCCTAATAGATATAAACAAATATTTAGCTGAATAATTCATTAGAAGCTTTAAAAGACTATTTTTTGCTTTTAAATTTCATGTATTATAATTTAGTGAATTTTTAAAAATGTTTTTCGACTTTAATTTTTTTTTTGTTTTTGTTTAATTAAGTATTATTAAAGAAAACATACAATTACATTTACACAAAACAACTAGCGTGTAAATACTTTGAAATACATACAAGTATATATGAATTAAAGAAATCGCTCGCGTACTTTCCTAAAATCTAATTAAAAAAAGTTAATTTATCTTAACATTGCGTAGCGGCCTATAAAAGTTCGAAAATACTTCAAAAATGGTACTTGAATTTTGCAGAGGCTTTCTTACCTGAAAAAAAAAAAACCAAAACAAAAATAAAACCAAAAAATCATTTGGTGAGATATGAAAAAATCACCTTTACCCCAAATATTTTGGCATGTTCTTAGTTTCTTCGTCGTTGTTTCTGCCCAGAACTAAGTTCATTGCCGGTAAAGGTGCCTGGAAGAAATGGGCAGACGTTTTTTGTAAACAATTCACGCACAAAGATGGTAAAATCAAGGCCCAAACGACATCTGATTAAAATGATCGCGTCGTAAAATGAACTCAAGTATTTGCATCAAATTTCAAAATCACTTGAGTATTTGAAATGACTTGAAAAAAATAGAAAATTCTCATTGTTGCAATTTGCTAAATGAACCAAACAGTTTTGTAATTTTGAATTATTCGGCACATTTCGATAAACTTTACACACACCTACGGACAATAGGAGCTCACGTGCTGCGCGAGTCCTCGGTTTCCATATTTGTCCAATGCAAATGTGTGTGTCTATGTAATAAAGTAACGAAAGTTTCGGGAAACCTCCGAGGTGTATGTAATTTAGGATCTGAAATTGCCGAATTCTGTTTGGCAACCTAAAAATTTTTAAAAATAAATTTCAATGTAAGTCAATGTGTAAGCAAGAGAGCGAGAGCGAGAGAGCGAGAGCGCTAGCTAGCTAACGAAACGATAAGAAACGAACACGAAAATTGGGCGACTCGCAGCTAAGTAAGCACAGTAAAATCAGTTTTTGATTTGAGACGTTCATCCACAATTGCCTCTGTGCACATTCGGTAAAACGTAATCACCAAAAAAAGCTGGATTTTACAACAAACAAACAGAATTTCAAGCTAAGTACAAAAAAATTCTGTAAATTGGGTAAGTTCTAACATTTAGTTGAATTTCGTGTGTCATTGTGTGCTGCTTGTTTAAGTCTTTCCCATGCCACGTACTTACAAACCAAAAAAAAAAAAAAAAAAAACAACGAGCGCGATGGTTTTGTATGTCATACATAATTTTTCCATAACTTTCTTCCTCAAATTCATTTGCAGCAAACGAAAAACCAAAAAAACAAACAAAACGAAAAAAAAACACAAATGCCATACCAAATGCAGTTATGGTCACGGCTCGTCGCTCAGCGCCTTGAATTGGAAAAGCATAGAAAATATTTGCGAATCAATTCATCACCGATTTCTTTTGACTTAGTGTAGAAAAGCACAATCATCATACATCGCACTCTTACAGGACTTGCTCCGCTCACATAGACACACATACTCGTACATCCACATTCACACACACACACACGCATCAATCAAACTTCTTGCATTACAAAAACATGGCTGATTACATACACGTACAACATTCCGTAAATTGACATTTTTCTTTCCTTTTCTTCTACTTTAATTTATTTACTTTCCAAGTACTTTTCACCAAAAGCAAATTTAGCTTTTTTTCTTTCTCATATAGAATAGTTTTGAATAGATGAGAACTCAATTACTAAGCCTTCCTTTTTTTGATTTTACATTTATAAGTAAAGGCTCACGAAGCTTCAAAGCTCAAGCTTTTCCTCTTCTTTGCTGCGTAAATTGGTTTTAGGTGATTAAGAAAATAAGCGCCGAAAAGGAGATGTGTAGACTTTGATAAGGCAGCAGAAGTGAAATTTGAAGCTTTTTGTGGTTTTGCTGAAGCTTTGAGCTTTTAATTTTCATTTTAAGACTTTTAAATTCGAAATTTTTTAATAAAAGCTTAAGAAGCTTTAAAGCTCAAGCTCTTTCGTTGCTGCGTAAATTGGTTTATAGTAATAAAGAGAACGAGCGCTGAAAAGGAGATGTGTAGACTTTCAGCAGGCGGTAGAAGCGAATATTAAAGCCTTTTGTTGTTTTGCTAAAGCTTTGAATTTTTAATTTCCATTCCAAGACTTACTTTTTTAGTTTGAATTTCTCCAATAAAAGCTCCAAATGCTTGCGCAAACTAATCTTAACCATTTAAGAAAATATTTTTTAAAAGCAAAGCACAGTAGCAGAAAGTAAAGCTTTTTGGGGATTTTGCTCAAGCTATAGGCTTTTTATTGCCATTTCATGACTTACTTTTCTAGGTGGAATTTAATTTAATAAAAGCTTTAAAGCAAAGTAGTTTGGCAAGTTTAAGAAAATAATTTTTTTAAAGGAAAGCGTAGAGAGAACATTAAAGCCCTTTCGGGTTTTGCTGAAGCTTTAAGCATTTAATTTCCTATTTAAGACTCTTGTCTTAGATTTGACATTCTTTTAATAAAATCGTAATAAGCTTTAAAGCTTATTTTGGTTTGCGCAAACTAGTTCTAGAGTTTGCAGAAAATATTTTTTTAAATAAAAGCGTAAATATTAACATTAAAGCCTTTTGGGGTATTGCTGAAGCTTTAGTTTCCTTTAACTTTAAGCTTTTACTTTCCTTCTTAGTCTTGTGTTTTTTTAAATAATTTTTTTCTTAAAAGCCCAACAAGCTTTAAAGCTCATTTTGGCTTGCGCAACCTAGTTTTAGACGGTTGAGAAAATAATTTTTTATACAGTGGCACAAAAGTAAAGATTAAAGCTTTTTGAGGTATTTCTTGAGCTTTTAAATTTTTAGTTTCTATTACTAAGTCTTCGTTATTTACTTTAAAAATTTTTCAATGAAACCTGACGAGACTCCAAAGCTCATTTTGGCTTCCGCATTCTAGTTCTAGATGTTTGCAGAAAATAATTTTTAAAAGTAGGCGCTTAAATTTCCACTTTAAGATATTTCTCTTCAATTTGAAATTTTGCTAGTACATAAAGCCAAAAGCGTTCAAGCTCGATTGGCTTGCGCATTCTAGTTTTAGAAGTTTGCGGAAAATAATTTTTAAAAAGTAAGCGCAGAAGCGAAAGCAAAAGCTTTTAACTTCTTAATTTCTATTACTGAGCTTTTGTTCTTAAATCGAAATTTTTTAATGAAAGCTCGAATAGCTTTATATGTTCATTTTGGTTGCGCATTCTTGTTTATGGAGTTTGACGAAAATTATTTTTAAAAAGAAAAGCGTGAAAGCGAAAATTAAAACTAATTACGATGTTACGTAACCTTAAGCTTTTCATTAAGTTGCCACTTAAGTTTTCCTGTTTTCAGTTTTGAACTTTGCTAATAGGGGCTCAATAAGCTTTAAAGCTCTTCTTAGCTTGCGCAGAAAAAAAGCTCTTAAAAGGAAGGAGAAGAAGAGAAATCGATATTTTAAAATTTCATTTTAAATCAGAAGTAACATCAAACCAAAGCTATTAGCAGATTAGACCTATCAAAATTGAGGTCACACATTTTTTTATGCAAAATAAATTCAAAGTAAGACATAAATGGGCACTTTGCAGTAGCAGTAAAAATGCAGTAAATATAATTTTTTACTGATATTGCAATTTAGTTTACTTTTACTGATTACTGGAACAAGTTGGCGTCATTTTTTTTTTATTACCAGTAGAAAAGTAATATTAGTAAAATGATTTTGTAGATTTTCCAGCGCTTAGACGCTGCCTTTTTATGCAAAAAAAAATCATGCAACTAAATCAGGTCTTCAGCTTTTCACCTCTTGCGCTTACGCGTGTATAGCTCGTCCAATGAAATTTGGTCTCACAATTTAAAAGAAGCGTCTCGCTCGTCTTCAGAGCTTTCTGTGCTCCTTACGTAATAAAGATCTGTAAAAAATAGCCAATCTTTTATTAAACGTAATACATAAAAAATATGTAATATATTTTAAATAATAAATAGTAGAATTATGTGCATTTCGCACGCGCGATCTGCCCAAAGCTTTGATAGAAATTATTTCAAGTAAAAGCTCATTTGGAATTTTTTTGCACGGTATAGTCACACGCTTTTGGAAATTAATTTATAGCGAAAGAGGTTAAAGCCTCTTATAGCACAGCCTTAGCAAGCCAGTATAAAGTATACGCCAAACAGCCATTTGCATTTGAGTTCCCCTCAACCAAGCTTTAAAGCTACTAAAAACTAGTTTTTTGCTCATATCGTTCGTCTTCAGCGCAAAAAATTCAGCTACAAACGCAACCGCTTTAAAGCTTCATTATGAAATTTCAGTTTTTTTTTTTGTCTCAAATCATTTTTCAACCATCAAAAACCGTTTCACCATTTTTTTTTAATCACCTTGTGCAAACCGATCCCAAGTTGAAATATATCCATAATCTATATGTATGTCCTCATATATGTATACCATACTTGCATACCTATGTAAATCTAACCAATTGCTATGTATGTGCGTACATGTGTGTGTCATTGTTTCGCTGTCGTACTTTTATTGGTGTTGAATGTGTGCGCTTGCGTGCGTGTGTGTTCATGTGCGTTGTACTCCCCTCCATAGTTGCAATTAGTGTAGCGCCCAAAAGCGCGCAACAAAATTGAAAAATATATGAAATATAGCGCAGTTTAAAATCAGCGGCAGATCAGAGCAAGAAAAAAGAAAATTAGCAAAAGCTCCATTTAGCGCGCACTTCCGCTAGCAAATGGAAATAAAGAAAAGGAGAGAAATCATTTTAGAGTAATTCGGTATAATAAATGTGTAATTGTAAATGCATAGAACACTTCACCTACCAAATTAGTTTGTACTACAGCTATTGGCGCAATCCACCCTCCGACAAGTTGCATATTTTAAATGTTATAATATTAATTATTATTAATTTAGTAGCTCATGAATATAAAAAATGCATCAATTTTACTACTAGTATTTTTATATATTGTATACATAAATATTTTTTTCTACTGTTATTCATGTCTGCCTACATATAACCTTTTGTTTGGTGTCTTTTTGGTAAATTTAGTTTTATTTATTATCTATTTCACGCTTTAATGTATTCCACTATAATTTACATTGTACTCATAATTATTATTTCTCATAAGGAAATCATTAATTAAACAATTTATGTAAAATAATAATACGTATGAATCAAAAAAATGCCCAAATTCAAATGAATATTAATTGCCAAAACTAATAATATTTAGGCTGCCGTACAACCTAACTCACTATTTGTTTTTTTTTTGCTACTACTTACATATCATATTTCAATGTATGTATGTATGGCTGTGTGTATACTTACATATACACACATTTATTGAATTTCAATCGATATTCGTGGTGGTGGTGGAGAGTGTAACTCATATGTACTCATACATAATACGCTAACTACTCACTTAACATCCTAAGAAGCTGCAGCATATCACAATCTATACATATATATGTATGTATGTATGTATGTATGTATGTAATTGCATTTGTATGTACGTCTGTGTATATATGTGTATGTGTACATAGTTGTATGTGGATTATTTTAGCACATAAGGAACGGTCAATACTCCACCCAAATTAATTGTAGAAATCATTCGTTTGCAGAGTTCAATATGGTAGCTTGCAGGATAACCGATGCCCGTAATATTGCAGCAAATAATCATCATTTACATCAGCATCCACAACAGCAGCAACAGCCACATCAGCATACGCATCAACAACACCAACTGCAACATAATCTGCATAGCCGCAGTACGGGCTCACTTTCCGCTGGTCAAGTGCCTTTAAAAAAGTAAGTAGCCAAATGCCAATGGCAATGGGGAGTGCAGCACAAAAGCACATACAGATAAATGTATAATCACACAAATGAACACACAAATTGATTGATATCAAATTTAACACAACCAGTGGCAGGAGTTATCAGAGGGGAGTCAATGGCCTGAGCGTACAATGGCATGAGATGTATTTGGGTAGATTCGCTTTAATTTGGTGCTTGGCTACTAAGCTTTAAAATAAAAGGAAGAAAACACGTTTTTGTTACTGGAAATTAAAAAAGCGAATTAAATATTTTCCGCATATACACTTTTCATACAAAATTTAAGGAAAAGTGCATTATTTTCTATTTAAATGCAGTAGTAAATTTCGAAGCCCGAAGGGGCATCAAAAACATTTTTTTTTGCCCATAAAAATTTAAGGTGTGGCATCAAGAAAAAAAGATTCACAGAAGATAATTTTTTTTATTTCGTAAAAAAGTAACTAAAAATAAATTGGATGATTAATATTGCGCCACATAGTACATAATGACTACTTTTGTTGGCCATAGAACAAATTTAGGGCGTGGCAGCAAAATTTTTTTTCTTTTGGTCATACAAAAATTTAGGGGTGGAATCAAGAAAACAAAATTCTCTAAAGATAATTTTTTTTTTATTTTGTAAAAAAGAAATTAAGAAAAAAATTCAATGATTAATTTTGCGCCACATAGTACAGAGGTGATTAATTTCTTTGACCATAAAAAAACTTAGAGAGTGCCGTCAAGAAAAAAAGAATCACTGAAGATAATTTTTTTTCATTTCGTAAAACAGTAATTTAAAAAAAATGGATGATTAATTTTGCGCCACATAGTACAGAGGTGACCAATTTCTTTGACCACAGTACAAATTTAGGGAGTGTCATGAAGAAAAAATTTTATTTTTTTTTTGCAAAAAAAAGTTTTAGTAAATGGCGTCAAGAAAAAAAGAATCACTGAAGATAATATTTTTTATTTCGTAAAACAGTAATTGGATGATGCGCTACATAGTACATAATGACTTATTTTGTTGTCACTGAAGATAATTTTTTTTATTTCGTAAAAAAGTAATTAAAAAAAACTTGGATGATTAATTTTGCGCCACATAGTACAGAGGTGACCAATTTCTTTGACCACAGTACAAATTAAGGGAGTGTTATGAAGAAAAAATTTTATTTTTTTTTGCCATAAAAAAATTTAGGAGGTGGCATTAAAAACAAAAGATTCACTGAAGATAATTTTTTTTTATTTCGTAAAAAAGTAATTAAAAAAAACTTGGATGATTAATTTTGCGCCACATAGTACCTAATAACAAATTTTGTTGGCCATAGAATAAATTTAGGGCGTGGCATCGAAAAAAAAACAATTTTTTTGTTTTTGCCATAAAGAAATGCAGGGGTTGGCATGAAGAAAAAGAAAATTTTTTTGGCATCACAAATTTTTGTTCTTTTTTGGCCCTAGAACAAATTTATGACGTGGCGTCAAGGAAACCATTTTTTTCGTCTTAGGACAAAATTATGACGTGGCATCAAGAAAAAAAATTTTGTTGAGCATACAAAAATTTAGGATGAGGCATCAAAAAAGAATTTTTTTTTGGTCATAAAAAAATTTGGGGTTTGGCATCAAGAAACTAATTCTTTTTCGCCATAAAAAAATTTAGAAGCTGACATGAAGAAGAAAAAAATGATTCCCCAAACAAAATTTAGGGGGTGGCATCAAGAAAATACATTTTTATTTGGCAATGGAAAAAAAATTAGCAGGCGCCGTCAAGAATTTTTTTTCTTTTTTGGCCCTAGAACAAATTTATGACGTGGCGTCAAGAAAAACAATTTTTCTTTTTTGCCTTAGAGCACATTTATGACGTGAGAGCAAGTATAAAAAGGATTTTTTGGCATACAAAATGTAGGTTATGGCATGAAGAAATAAATTTTGGTTTTGGCCATAAAATTTTTTTTTTGTTTTGTTTTTGACCTTAGCACAAATTTGGGGGGTGGTATCAAGAAACTTATTTTTTTCGCCATAAAAAAATTTAGAGGTTGGCATTAAGAAAAAAAAAATAGTTTCCCTTAAAAAAATTTAGGGAGCAGCATCAAGAAAAAAAATTTTTTTATTTTTTTTGAAAAATTAAAAAAAAAATTTAAAATTTTTTTAAAATTCTTGAAATTTTTTTTAAGCTCCTGCTCACTGGGTACCATTTTTCCATTACCATTAATGACACAACGCAACCACATTTCACTAGCGCATTAAACACTTTAAATAATTTGCTACATTTTTAATTATTAAATCTTAACAACTCCACTAAGCTGACACGCCCGCCATTTGTAATACTAAAAATAATTATTGCTTTGTACTACAACATTTCCATTGCTAACTAAATTGCTACTTTTCTCTTTCTTCATTCACAAAATTACGTTCATACTAATCAACGCTTCTGCTAAAATTCCATAAAAAATGCTACATCATTTCGTAAAAACAAAATCAATAACAATAATAAAAAAAAACAATCATCGGCAATCCACATTTTATTGAAAATCTTAGCAACACTGAGCATTTTCGTGATTACGAAACCGTTTTTATAGTTCCAGGTCCATCATGCCATAGTCAAAATCGTAAGAGAACTTAAGCTTTCACTTTTAATAAATTTTAATATGAAATTAGTGAAATTACTTTTGATAGAATATTTGTAGTGTTGTTTCATTTGTTTTATGTACCAGAATTGCATAAATGGGCCTTATTTGTTGAAAAAAAAAATTTAATTTATATATTTCATAAGTTTTTTAGTTAACATTTTGGGCTCATAAGCCAAAAACTTTGTTTTGTGCACATTTCGCGAGTAATTAAATAAGTCGTTACTTGTAATAAAATCCTAGCATAATCTTATCAGTTACTTTTGAAAAGGTTTTAGTTTCATAGAAAGCTACAGTAAAAGTTGGAAGACGAAAGAAAGGAATACCGCGACCTTAACTGTTATTTCTTATTTTGTTAAACGTAAGCAACCCAAACCCTGGTTACCCAAAATACCGCGAGTTTCCTAATGATATAGTGAAAAGTTCTTGATTGACGGATTCTTAAAGCTCAGTTGTTCGGCTGTAGGTGCATGAATTGAAGTATTGCCATCTCTGCCTGGCCATGACTGCAGTTTGATCGCACGTCTCATACTTCTAAAGGCCAAGCCAACAGTTTTTTAAATAAGCCACCTTTACCATTGTATGTGGAAAAATTGAAAACTTTGACCGATTAGGCAACCAGTAGCAGCATAAACATTCCCCATAAAATAAATGAATATAATTCCGGGTCGTTCCAGTAACCTAGAACCGATTGTTGTTGATAGTTAAGCAAAGCAAAATAAGAGAGAAAGTCCATGGCGGCCTTATTCAGCACCTGGACAAAGGAGGACAAACTACAATTGAAGGTAAAAGTCGATGACACCCCAATTCCGACTGTTAACAACCCCAAAATCGTAGGAGTTACGTCGACAGTTTACTCACCTTCTCAGCGCATACAACCGCTACTGCCACTAAAGTCCAAAATCGCAACAAAGTCCTCAAATTGCTTGCCGCCAGCACTTGGGGCAAAGACAAAGAAATGTTGCTATCGACATTTAAGGCAATAGGCCGGCTGGTTTTAAACTATGCTGTGCCTGTCTGGTCGCCTAGAACCAGTGATTCGCAGTGGACGTAGCTACAGACTTGTCAAAACACTGCTCAGCAAGCAGTTCCTGTTAGGGTGTTACCGTAGGTCCCACCCTTGCAGACACCTGCTTCAGCCTGAGTCGCCAAGACAGGCTCGTCACGAGGCACCTCCTCAATTACGCGAACGAGATTTACGATAAAACAGACCGACAATTACTGGATCGGACAGTGTACAGACAAACATTAACGACATTCATCGGGAGACTCTTACCACGTTCTTACGCTCTTGACCCCCGAATGCCGTCATCGGAGTCCAACCACCACCCATTGCAGACAAAGAGCTCCAATTTCCCGGAGAGTCTCGCGTAACCTTGGCACAATGACGTTCTGGATACTGTAGCAGGTTAAACTCCTACCTATCCTACCTATACTAAACGTATGCCCGGCATGTGAAGGCACCCCGCACGACACTAACCACCTTTTCACATGCCCCATCAAACCCACTCATCCAACACCGCTCTCCCTCTGAACCCAACCTATCGAAACAGCAAGTTTCCTGGGCCTACCCTTAGATTAGCTAGACGAAAACGACCGGTGATTTACACTACCCAGGCAGGGCAAAGTTACTGCCACAACAACAAGAGAGAAAGTCAAAATGTATTGCGTACAGCACTGACTTTTCAATTAGTTGGAGATAAATGTTTAGACATTTCTAGAGCCTGTTAATAGCCATCCTTGTAAAGTGCTAGCCAAGATGTTGTTATTGTTTCATCTCGCTATTACAGCAGGCGGCACCTCATCCCACATGTTCCAATTGGATGGTCTTCAATTAAATACCGCGACTTCCATCGAAAATTGCGGCTGGTCAGCTCAGGTAGCTTCCAGATCGTCCACCACATGCTCTCGGCCAGAGGGTTCCCGGCGCTAGTACTTAAGTAAGTAGGGCTTTCCGGAGGTGCATTTTTCTTAGGTAGTAGCTAAGGGAGCCTTCACATTTCTCTTGCGTGGGGAGATCGCCTCAAGAATAGCCTACATATAAAGTGCAGCCTCGGTAGTCTAGCGTAAGTGCACTAGCCTGCCATCCCAGAGGTTGTGGGTTCGAATATCACACGTAAAGCGCACGGTCCTCGCATAAATTTACCTACTTTCTCTCTTTCTAAACATAACAAAACAAATTCTCATTTCTCAACCCCAAAAAACTTTTCTTTCTCATGGCCAATATTCGACGGACCCATCTAGCAACCCTGTATCTTTTGACAAAGATGTCAGATCGCTTAATGGCATACCGCGTTGGAAGCATCAGTCTAAACAAATTTTTACCATGTACACAGTACACGCCACGCGCGCGCTCCCAAATTGTTGACATTTACATTCAACAAAAGAAGTCAATTGTGAAAACTCAACGTGCGTATAAAAAATTAAATAATGTTAAAAGTGCGCCTTCCAAGAACACTATTAAACGTTTCTACGAAAGGTACGACCAAGGTTTGTACGACCGAGGCGATCGGATGAGAATATTGCTCTTGTACGGGCCAGTGTTGAGACGTCGCCAAGGACATCCCAAAATCGCCGTTCTCAGCAGTTGGGCATTGCTCGGACTACTTTACAACGAATTATCCGCATTGATTTGCATTTATTCCCGCATAAGATTCAAGTTACGCAAAGATTGTTGCCTGCGGACAAGCCTCGTCGATTGGAATGGCCCCAAAAAACACATGGGTCCGTCGAATATGGGCAAACCTGTATGTAGGTCTATTGGAACAACGTATGTCAGTGCATTGAGAGGCTGCTCTTTGTATTCTGCCGAGTAATTTGTAATCCACCTCTACAGCTTTTCACCAAACCACCGAGCCATACGATAAAATAGATCGTATAACCGCCTTATACAGCCATAATGTATGCTTAGGTTGAAGACCCCATCTTCTTCCAAGCATACGTTTACTGGCATATAAAGCAATTACTGCCTTCCTTACCCATTCTTCGACGTTAAATTCCCAGCTATGTTTAGAGTCCCGAATAACCCCTAATCCTGTGGCCCAAGATCCCACTGATTGTGAAGAAATAATGAATATGAAGAAATTTTGTCCGAACATCAGCGAAGAATAATCCTACGAACTTTAGCTGGTTTCAAACCGTTCTCTTATCTTTTAAGCACAACCTGTGTAGACAAATTTTCTAGCAGGAAATTTAACCTACATTTAGCCAGGTATTACATGCCACTGTAGGATATCTTATTTCTGCGCCGAATATTAAAAAATAGTAGCAAAAGCCTTTGGTGATTAATGTTGCAGGTCAAGTGCTGAAGGCAGGCTTTTTTTAGCGTTCATAGTATCGTAAACAAAATTACTTTTTTTTAATATTTTTTTTATTATTTAATTTTTTTATTAAAATTTAGTTTATTTATGCATTGATTTTCATAGTTGCAGCAGCATTATAACAAAGTTTAATCAATTCAAAATACTATTTTTTTTTTTTAACAAAAAAATGTCACAACTATGCACTTGTTTTCCTGAATTCCCGTAGCAGATTTCACATTTTCTGATTATTATTTGATTGAAGCAGAACCCAAATATTTTACGTGCGAAATTCCATAATTGTTTGGTTTTGTTGTGTTGGTAAAATTGAGGCTTTAGCTGGATTTTCTAGTTAATTACAAATTAGAATTTGCATCAGTTTGGAATTGTGTATGTACCAAAGTTGGAAAGTATAACTTTATGTTTATACTGGTTTATTATAATTCCCATAAAAATGCTTGCGTGTGGAGTGAATTTATTTACGGTTTTTTTTTTTAAGTTTTACAAAATCAAATTTAATTTAGTTTTGCTTTCTCATCAAATTTCATGCTCATTTCGTTTATCACCTGCCCATTTATCGCCCGCTATGTCATTACATACAATCCATGTATATGTATGTGTGTTTCTTTTTACTTACATGCCATTTACTAACTTACAACTATGCATATCTGTTTGTTATCTATTTTGTATGTAATTCGAATTAAATAATTTCTGGATTTTGAAGACCACAAGGTTTGCTTTTACATACTATAAATACGTTTGTTACTATGTACTGTATATATTATATATTATATAAGCTTACAATCATTTGCACAGGGTACTTCAAGTTCGATTTCGTTGTTTATAAATCAAATTTAAAAAAAATACTTTAAATCAGTGTTAATTATCTCTTTATTGAATTTTGTTCATAGACAGTTTGTTGGTGATAAATAATATTTTTCAGATATCCACCGCTTTCTCGATTATTTTAGCGCAATTTTCGATGACATTTGGTTATAATTGTGACCCTAGTCTGGCTAATTTTGCACTGAATTGGATCTCTGAGTTATTCACGTGAGCTCCTTCCATGAGATAACCTTAAAGAAAAGAGTCCGAAAGGTATTAAATTGGACGAGTTCAACGGCCAAATTGCTGCAAGGCATCATAAAATAATTTTTCTTGGGAGCTTCGTTTGCAAAAATTCATTTCTTCATTGACTGTGTGTGCTTTTTTTGTGTGGGTGAGGTAGAGTGCGCAATAGGGCGGGTCGATTTAAAAATCGCTCATTGCTCTGTGAAAATCATATTCTAGGGATCAAAATAAGAAACTTTGCCGAAGGAACCATACCGCTAAAATGAATTCTGATGTCCCCCAATTTGGGTCGAACGAAAAATCCCACTTTGACCCATTTAGAGTGCTCCAATCGAGTCCAAATGTATGACCGACCCCCACTAACTTTGGACGGCCGATCCACCCATGCCAGTGGCACACCCCCTGGAACTCCCCATACAATCATTTCAAAATATCACCATTTTTGGCCTTTACATGAGAAAAGAAACTAAAAAGTTCGATCCAAATTGGGGGACATCAGAATTCGGCAAAGTTTCTTATTTTGATCCCTAGAATATGATTTTCACAGAGCAATGGGCGATTTTTTTGCCTCCCCACAAATCGACCTGGCCTAGTGCGCAATGCCTTTCCCCTAACATCGAACGTCGTCAACTGTGTCGAATGGTATAGCCACTACAACAATCCCTCTTCCTCTTCTAGGGAGATTGCCTTCCCGGAACTACTTTATGCATTACTGCGGGAGGGCCATAACGGCGTCCATGAAATGGACCAATACCATTCACCCATATCTGGGTCCACCATATTTGTAGCCAGTTGCATGCCAGTAAGGACGTCTTCGAATGTCTCTGCGCCGTCATACCAGTGGTATGTGGGACATGCTCCCAGGTTCTTCGCGTATGGCGTATGGAGGTTATAAGCTATGAGTTTCTTTTGCATCTGCAGCAAAACAGAAACATCGGAAGATGTTACGATAATATTTTACCGCCTATATACCGTCGTGAGCACTTGACTCGACCGTCTGTTATTTGTCGTCAGTTCGTAGACAGTCCACCTCCTATCGAGGGCTGATTCGTTTTTTCCTGGGTTTTGCGCTGCCACTCCGCGCGTTGCAGGTGCAGTATTATCCTCTTTGTGAATATTTTAACTGCATTCCACCAGCCATTTAATACACAGATGATATTTATTAAGCTGTCTGGGCTCAGCTGTTCATCCAAAAATAGCTAAAGCGTTCGGCGTTCTTCGTTAAAACGATCGCAGAAGAGGAACACTTGATCTGCACTTTCTATTGCATGGTTGCAGCTTGGACAGAACGGAGTGCCCTCCATATTAAATCGATGGAGGTACTCCAAGAAACATCCGTGACCACTCAGTATTTGGGTTAAATAGTGGTCAATGTCTCTGTGTCTTCTGGTCACCCATTGCTAATTTTGGAGATAAGTCCATAGGTCCAACGTCCGTTAAGAGAGGAGTCCCATCTGCTTTGCCATTTTCCTAACGAATGCAAACTTTCTGCAGCTTTCTTTTCAATTGCCGGCATTACGCCTTTATCATCAAGGTTGCCGTCGCAGCAATGGTATGACCGGAGACTAAAGAAACCCCCCTCCATTGGAACCGTCACCCACCCAGGAAACGCTTTCGCTTTACTTCATCTGGTCTATGTCTGTGTGCCTGCATCCAAGTCCCCCTTCTTCATTCGGAGAATTTTTTCCCCGAAACCACTGATGATTTTCCAAATTTCCTCCACCGACTGCATTCTCCAGCGTTTGATGTTCTTGTACGCAACGCATCCATTCGAAAAAGGTAACACACCGCGTCATCTTCGGCGGCATCCCCGTATATGCATGTAGAGTATTCGCATTTCGCTACTTTGAACAAGTATTTTTCGAAATACTCTTGCCCCGAAAACATTTGGGTTGTAGAGAAATTCACTTTACCGAAGCTCCTGCTGTGCCATGTTGCATGGCCGATCTTGCCACAGCCTTAGCGCCGCATCCCTTATATCGCGCGCTGCAGGTTTAGTAGCTTCTTCTTATATTCCTCTTTCTTTAGAGCCCACAACTTAAAATAAAACACAGCTAAATAAGAAATTCGAGCTTGATGGGCCCTGTAAGTATAACTCTATAATATTAAAATAAAAAATATGTAAATATTCCCATACACTGAAGAAAGGAAATTCGTGCTTAATTGCCAAGAAAAATGAAAAAAAAACGAATATAATTTTTTTCAAAAGCCAAAAAAAAAATAACCTAGAATTTTTTGAAATTAATATTAAAATTTTTCTCAAACAAATGTTTGCTGACTGTTACTGCATTAACGTAAAAAAGTGAAAATTTTGCTAATATTCTGCAAGGCATAAAATTGAATACTCCACTACGAATAAAAAATTCGCTTACCAGAGCTACCAGGCACGCATCTCCCTTCTAAGGACTTGCATGTTGGACTGCAGTTCCATCAGTTAAATAAGAACTCGACTTTTATCTGTTTATAACATTTTTTGCTTGCTCTTAGCTGTGACAGCAATTTTTATGCCTCTCCACTAATTTTTAATTTTTTCTACGCCTCTTCCTTTTCCACAAAGATTTAAACAAACCCGAATATCAAGTCTAACCACGATACTAATTGCCATACTACACTGGATCTGGCCACCGGATCGCTGCACCAACTGCCATTCCATCTACAGTGCACCCCATTTGGAGGAGGAAGGCGCACGCGACCGCCACTCTGTGAGTCAAATTCAACGCTCTGTCGACGGTCGTTTCATCATTTCAGCCACTAAGGCAGGCAGTCATGGCAAACTCAATGCGCTCACCAATGGCAATGACAATGCTGATGTCGATGAAGTGGATGCCGTGACCACACGCCGCCAAAGTCACGCATCACAAAACTCCTCCAGCGATGATGGCGGCTTTCTATCGCGTCGTAATTTCATTACAGCGCGTGCCTCCTGGCGTCGTCCACTGGTCGCCTCACCCTCACAGCTGAGTTTACAATCAGCTGTGGGCTCGGCACGTGGTTTCCTGCAGGGACTGGGCGGTCTACTGCGTGTTGGCAGCAATGCCGCCGTTGGTGGCAGCAATGGCGGACTCACAGGTATTGCGGCGACAGGTATTGGCGCTGCTTCAGGCATGGGGGAGGATGTGCCTGATGGTAATACGGGCGCACGCTACCAGAACATCTATCGCGGTCACTATGGTCAAAATATCTACCGCAACTTACAGCCTGCACAGCCGGCAAGTCGTCCGCTGCACATCAACACGCTGAACGGCGGTTCGTTTCTCAGCGGTCATCAGTATCATCAGCAACATTTGCATGGCCTGAATCTAACACCCAATTTGTATACACCCTCACGCATATCACGCATCTTCTCCAGCTCACCGGCCAGCACACCAAACGATACATTGGGCAGCGGCACACACCACCACATCGGCGGCGGTTTAGGTGGCGCTAGCGGTGGCGGTGGTTTGCTCACCTCCCCATGGTCGATGACTACGCCAGGCAGCGGACACCTGCATCCGCATTTTAGCGATCTGAGTAGCGTCTACCCGAGTTCAGCGGAGCGTTCGTTACCCACGCCTTCAGCGACCAGCGGCAATCTGAGCCGCTATCGTTACTATGCACACGAGCTGCCATCGTTGCGTACCATACAGGAGGAGACGCGTCGCTACAACCAGCAGCAGCAGCAAGAGGAGAAACAGCAGCAGGAACTGCAAACAACAGATGGGTTCGTGCCACTGCAGATACCCTCACCGCCGGCCTGGCGCAATTACTATCACACCCAGTTACCCTATCACAGCTACCGACCACGCACGCGCTGGTACCCACGTCACTATGCGCGTCTTTTCGGTCGCACGCAACCCGAACTCATGTCCCCGCTGCCGCATCTGAATCTCACGCTGCGTTCTGCATCGGCTGGCGCCATGGGTCTGGAAGCATCACCGGAGTCACGCTCCAGCTCAAGCGGATTTGGTTCGAAGAATACCTCCAATCACCCGCAAGGATCTCATCACTCGGGCAGCACCAGCGAGTGGCGGTTGCTGCCACCATATCGGCCGCCGCCACCGCCACCAGCCCACAATAGCGCCTACTTTGGCTTGGCACCAACGAGCGCCCAACAGCAGCAGGCACAGGGGCAAGCACCAGCAAGCCACCACCAACAACTGCACCACCCCTCTCTATTTAGTACGAACTCACTACCCTACTATCCGCATTACAGCGGCACGACCAGTAGCAGTCTGCAACAGCAACAACAGCAAAGACCGCTGACGCCGCCCTATACCATGGAACACTGGCTGGGCATGATCTCAGACTTAAACGCGGCCACCGACAATGTCAATCTGCCGAAATCGGTGGACGTGGGCAGCGTAGATGGACACTACGAATTTGATCCTTCCACACCAACGCCCAGTGTATCCACGCCTACAGGCGGCCTCCTACGCGAAGATCTCAATTTGCACGTCGACACAACCGGACATCATACGCTTGGTCCGCTAAGCAGTGGCAGCATATTCCACCACACAGGCGGCGCGCTTACTTCGGGAGCAGCGACTTACGGTGGTCCAATGCGGAAAACACGCTTCTCGCGCTATGACAACGTGGAAGCGCGCTTGCAAGCGATGCGTGAGGAATTCTACGAGTACCGCAAGCGGCAGGCAATGCAACAGGCGGGCGTGGCGGAGTTGGAGAGTGTATGTTGATGTGCGCGGATGGGCGAGTGTGATGAGAGGTGTGTGAGTAGAGGGTGTAACTGGGAAATTGAGTATGTAGTTATGCGGGTGCATGTATGTATGTAGTTAGTTAGCTTTAAGTAGGGTTAGGCTAAGCCAAGGGTAGCGTAAAATCAAGCGCGTGACTGCAAACAGATAATTAGTAGAGTTGGTGAAAACAACAACAACAAAAAGTTTATAAATAGTAAAATAATGCGAAGAATGTAAGCGAAGATTTTTGACTGCCCCAACAAAATAATGAAACTCCAAAGGACTCATGCGAACTTTCGAACATTTTTGACGAAAATGTTTACTTACGCAGCCATACAGAGTAACGCCGAGTTTAAAGATGAAATTTCGCAGAATTAAAATTTACCTTTTTTACGAGCCAACAACCTTAACCAGTGTGGGAATTTAAGCGAGCTTAACTCAAAGTGTCGAGAATAATTTTTTGCTCCAATCCTGAGCATCAATTTGATATCAAAAATTCGTGTTTCTCACTATTGTACAGAGCGAAGTAAATTTACTAGAGTTTTGGAGCCGCAACTTAATTTGACTAAATTCATGAATACCCCGAAAATAAATTGAATATCGTTTGACCTACGCAATCTTTTGATTTCTAGAATCAATTTTTAAGCCAGATGGTTCGAAAGCGTTTCCACCAAACTAAAGTGATTTTTAGGTAACTTTTGTCAGGGACGAAGCTTAGTCGAATCGTCCTGTCTGTGAAGGAATTTTGCTACCACGATGCTTATGAGCTCTACTAATAAAAACTTTGATGTGCTCAACTCTTCCCACTATACTTGCCTTAAAATTGACTACGGTGCAATACGACGCTCCAACGATGACGCACCACACTGACTGATGAGTACACAGACAATGACAGAGGCTTGGCTTCGCAGGCATGCAAGCTACTTATGTTTGAGGGAATTCTAAGAGCAGTGAAGTAAAGATGGCGTAATGAAATCAACTGCAGCATCGTCCGTCGAATGTGGCTCTCTGTGCTAAGGCATCTGCCAAGCCAAAATATGCACCGTCTTAACACATTGATTTCAGTTATTACGTAACACTGCCTAATAGGCAGACGCGCCCAGAGAATGGGAATGCAAACACATGACTTTTGCCGAAGTGGTTTTGATTAGGAAGAGACGATCTCGCACCTCCTGTGCTACTTTTGCTGCTCAATTCAGACGCAATTTACCATTTCAGTTGAAACTGATGTTAATGAATTGGAAATGCTCAGTACTGTGGAAAACAGCGACCTTCTACACGTTTCGAAAAGTACACACTGGCGTTAACAGAGACTGGGACAAGTTCTTCACGCGACATCACAATGGACTATGAGTCTGAGTGTGTTCCACAGAGTACAACCGCTTCAGCATAACCTAACCTAAAGAACGACAGTTCTGCAATTCATTAGCCTGTTCGTTGCCTTGCAGAACACAGTGTGACGACACGCTTAAAAGTCCAAACTCATTCCACTTTGCAACAAAGTTTAGCTTCAACTTGCAGTCGTGGACGTTTTTCAAAGTGGTTTCTAAGGCCTCCCTAGTTACTTAGTTTTCAAAAGTTTCCCCGTACTCAAGCTGCGCTTCGCCCGCATTGGCTTTCGGTAGAGATCTCCTGTCGTCCAGCGCGCTAAGTTCACGTAGAATGCTGCAAAGTTTCTGAAGCTGATGACTTTAGCAACTATTGCATTAACCACTTGAAATACAGAAACTTACGCAGTCCCGACATTTAAAAAAAAAACTTTTTTATGGAAACCTACATTTAAGATGTTGGTTTAAAGCATTACAGAGTCACTTATTATGAGGAGGTACACAGATTCCTAAGAAGCCACGAAGTATAGGCGCGTGTTCGAGGAAATTAAGAAATATTAGAGATCTCTTTCTTCTTCTTAGCATCTCAGTCTTTGGTGAAGCATTGCTTCATTCACAAACTTGCGACATGTGGCTCTATCTGAGGCTACGTCCTTCCACCGCCACACGTTTAGCTTTTCAAGTTCAACTTCCACGTCTTCGAGGCATCGGGCGTCTTCTTCTTTGGCCTCTGAGATTTTAAATCTTATCACAGTTTCATTCACATTTTTTGCTAATAGTTCCAGCTCATGATTATAACTAATTCGATAGGTACCGTCCTGCGGTTGCTTAGAGATCGCTGCGCATTATTCATTCATCAACTCCTAGAGTTGCAAGTTGGACCATAAGGCGTTATTATAATCCGAAAATAATATTTATGTAGTAAAAGGCAATACTCAGTTTGACGGTTTGAGTTCATGTCTTCTTTGTCTTGCGCTAAGGCTCGGGTTCATCTTCTCGTCAATTCATTTTCCCTCTCCGGCTTTCACCAACTTTCGTTAAGTTGATTTACTCTGTACAAGCATTTTTATGCTGGTTTTATTATTTTAAATTTTTTGTGATGCATACAAAATTACTTTGTGCCCAATTTTTCACCATAGAGAAGAATGCATTGTTTCGCGTCGCATATGAAATTACTGTGAGCATTTTGTCAATAATTAATCGAATTCACGGATGAAGGATTCAAAGGATTTCACTGCAAAAAAAAGTTAGTGGCAGTTTTAAGCTGGTACTGCCCAAGGATTCATGTAAATATTAAATATTAAGTCTACTCTAAAGCAACCGTAAAAGAAGGAGAAATATTTAAGTAAAACGAACTGTAGTGAAGAGGAGGAGAATATGCAAAAATACATAGCAATTATAAAGACATATTATAAATTAATTAAGAATTAAAATAAATTAACAAAAAGCAAAACTTTAAATAAATCAATTTAAGCAGAAAATTACTAAATTTATTAATGCATATAATTATAAATAAAAAAACACACAAAAATAGTTAATAATAGCAAATGAATTAAATTGAGAAAAAAAAACCTAAATAAATAAATAAAATATAAAACAATACACGGACTCAGTTAAAAAAAATGTGTTACACATTTGCGGTTTAACTTAGTTAAGTAAGAACAAAGCAAGAAAAAAAGGAAACAAAAACGAAAACAAAAATAAACACTTCAAAACGACACAACCAAACAGATAAAAATCAATTCATTGATTTTATGTAGTGATAAGTTGAAAAGATTGAGCGTACACAAAATTAATAACCTAATAAAGTAGTTAAAAACTAAAAACAAAAATAAAAAATTGAAAATATAAAATTATAAAAATACAAAAATATAAAATTATAAAAATATAAAATTATAAATATATAAAAATTATAAAATTATAAAAATATGAAACATTTTAAGAAAAATTTAAATGAGTTTCTCCGTACTAAAGCAAGAAAATAATTAACTTCAGCATACAAATGATGATATACTTTAAGTAGTTCAATATGTATTGAGAAAATTATAATTCAACTACTACGAAGAGAATGCAAACAAAAGCAAAAAACACACAAAGAAACTATGTTAAGCCAGTTGATAAAATATAAAATGACGAAGGAAAAAATTATAAAATATTTATAAAAAAAATAAAAACTAGTTACTGCATATAAAATTTAATTAAAGAAAAACAAACAAACTTAAGCGACTTAAATATATATATAAAATATATGTATACATATATACATATGTATATATGTACATATATACATGAGTATAATTTTTTTTGTAGGTGCACATTGCAAATTACTAAGCAAAAAATTTAATTAAAAAATGGTGAGCAAATAGTAATAAAAAGTAACAGAAAAAAATTAATAATATAAGGAAGAAAACAAAAAACGCAGAATTTCTCATTTATTTATTATGTAAAATAATTGCGCGTTGACGAAAAGCAGAAAGCCGACAAAAAAAGTAAAGCAAAAAAAAACTCAATTCACACTAACAAATTTCTACACTGCACTCCTCACGTGCAGCAACTTCTAAAAACTGCTAACATTTCCTGCTCTAGGATTATACGCATGAAATTTCAGTAAAACAAAGTTAGCGTATGTATGTATAAACACACTTCGAGAAACATAAAAATAAATAACGAAAAAAAATTTATAAAAATAAAAAGATAAATACACTTCTAGCATAAAAAATTTCAAATCAAATAAAAAAAATTCTACAAATTTTTTTTTTGTTATTGTTGTTGTTACTTCTCATACATTGTACACTGCATAATTGTTAAAATATTTAAGTCGTATAATTTTGACCATTTTTTTATTGTCTTATTTTTACTTTTATTTTAAGTTCACTAAAAAGCTTAACTATAATGTGAAAAAAATGTTAAAAAGCTAAAGATAATGAATAAAAATGTAAAGTAAGCAACATAAACAACAATTTGAACGGTAAGGTTTGACACAACTCGACGCCAAAATCACTGCCACAGCGATGGGGGAAAGTCACAGACCGACAACAGGCAGACACAGCGTGTCCGAGCGGCCACACATGCGTGACACAAGCACACACACACTAGGCACACATGCATGCGCGCATAGTGTGTAGTGTGTATGTATATGAAGCTAACATCTCATATATGTATGTATGTATACTCATATATATAATATATCCATGCAGAGGTATACTTGTATACTTGTATGCTTGCGAGTGTTACGCTGTGCGAAGCTCACGCCTGTCTTGCTTGTATTAGTATGTATTGTACTATGTATGTACGTATGTAGTGAAGATGATGTGTAATGTAAAGTTGAAGCATTTAAGCAAACAAAAACAAAAAAAAAACAAAAAAAATCCAAATGCTAAATGAAAATATGATAAATGCAGCAGAGATGTTAATTGTAGGGGAGAGAGTGGGAGAATAAGTAGCTGTTAATAGAAGTAACTGTTTATGGGAGAGAAGCAGCAGCATTAAAGAACTTTTATAAATATTGTTTGTATATTTTGACAATTTTGCTAGATTTCTACATATTTCTTTTACACATGCATTTTATCATTAGGCTGGGATATGTACAAAATATATGATTTATTGGCGTTATTGGAAGCAGCTGGCAGGCTGAAGTAATGATGCAGAGTGTGAAAGTTGATTACGAGAGTTAAAGAGCGATTGCTTGGATATTGGCAATGTGAAGCAACAAAGAGCCAAATGCACCAACCGGCCTTGCGCTGAGGCGCGAGCTCATCTCTCATTTTCTCGCCGTTATTCACCACCGGCAAGCACCCACTTTTGTCAAATTGATTAACTCGGTAACTAAATGGCGACCCACAAGCATTTTTACGCTGTTTTATTAATTCTAGTTTTTTTTTTTTTGAGTAATAAAAACTTATGTACTCCGGGTACATATTCAAGGAGGAGAGGAGAGAAGTGACAGAGAGAAAGTGATCGGAAAGAATAAAGAAATAAAGGTAGCAAGATCTGTGAATTTTCCAGACTCCTTAGTAAATCTCAAAATATACTCCGGCTTTAGTGAACGAATTTTCATTTTCATTCTCAAGACATCGGAACCCGAAATTCACAGGACAGTGCAAAAGCTCAGCCATATTCGCTTCCTCTAAGCAAGGCAGGCAAATCGGAAGCGCAATGATTCCAATGGTAGTTACAAGTTGACCCCATGTATTGTTTCCTGTAGTATTACCGATCAATAACCGAACGTCTTTTTTGCCAAGTTCGACAGAAGAAAGTTCGACAGTTTTCTGCTCGTGCTTGACACAAAACTCTTTGCTGCTCTGTAGAGTTCTAGACCAGACCGTCGCTCTTGCATGTATGTATAATCGCAGATTCGCTTCATTAAATTCTTCATAAACACTTTTCTCTACTTGAACTTTCCAATGCCAAGCAGGGATTTCTCTTCCTTTGTTACCTCCAGCACGCACCGAAGCGAAAACTTTCAGCGCTGCATAGATTTGTTATACATGAAAAAACTAACGGGGTCATTGTCTATACTACTTTGTTGTCTCTTTGAGCAACAACTGATTGAAAGAGCGTAAGAATGCGTATGAAATGAGTGCGCCAAATTTTGCTGACAAGCCTCCCGTGACGTACAAGCCAAAGTTACTCTCACAATTTCACTTTGGATGGTTTAATCTAAATTTTAATCATGTTGTCGCGTATGCAAAGCTCTCGTAACTTAACTGGTTCACCTTTGAAAGAAATCATAAACCAGAGAACACATTTTAATACCGATCCAAGACAATGACCGGCACTGTTTCGCTCGCTCAGCTCTCTTTCTCTCACACATACACATATTTGATGGCAGGAAGTTAAAGAGCCTGCATGGCCAATGCGGAAGCGAGAAAAAAAATGTGAATTTCTTTTGCCGTTTACTGCTCTATTGCATGCTCAGGACAGCACAACTAAGCCAAGGCTACTTCCAATAATAAATAAAATAGATTAAAAAAAAGTAAGTAATACGATTGATCTCAAACAGCAAATAAAAAACTTTTGTTTTTTTAATACATCTTTTTAGACTCCTACCATATTTTTATTTAATTTCTACATTTAAAAGCTAAACTTTTCTTAAAGCGCGTACGTAGTTTTGGAGCCCACAACATTAGAATGGAATTTTAAGCGCCTGCTTTAGATTTTTACAAATACATATGAAAATTAGTACGTATTTTTTCCAAAAAAAAACCGTCATAATAAAAACTGCATAAAATTTAAAACATGCGCTTAGTTCTACAAAGAGAGGAGTAAAAGTTTTTGTATTTATATTTTATACTTTTTTTATGTATCTTTTTTACATAAATACGTAAAGCGCTTGCCACTTTTGTTGTTTTAAAGAAGCTTAAAGTTTTACGCAATATTTTTTCACGCCCCTAGAGAATTCATAAATAGGGTTTTCCCCGATTTGCCAGTTAGATATTCCAGCATTTTTTTCAGCCAACTTCAACTTTCAATAGCATAATTAGAATGCAAAAAAAAAGAAACAACAAAAGTCAGAAAAGTCAAATGCACATAAAAAATCCTAAGAGCCACGACGAAAGAGTATCTCATTACACAAAACGTGTTTATAGCGACGTAGCGACTTAAAATAGCGAAAGAGTGATCAAGAGAACACACTTATTACAACAACAAAAGTTAAATATAAATACTAAATCTAAATGCTGCTTCGTTAAAGCAAACCAGAACAACAACAACAAAATTAAATTTAACAAAAATAGAACAAGCAAAAAACAAAAACAAAACAAAATTATAATAATAATAATAAATTCGAGTAAAGAAAATGAATAAAATACAACTAAAATGTATGCCAGCTGTTGCGTCAGCTGCAGGACGAACGGCAAGCACGTAAAGCATCCGCTAAAATGAGACAAAACAGCGGAGGTTAGCGAAGCGCAGAGTCAGTAGAAGCAAAGAATTGAATGTGAAACGAACAATTATAGTAGCGATCGAATTGTTATTGTAATCGTGTCTAATTTCCAAAATTAGTCCATAATTATTGTAGCATTAATATATAAAAACCAGAGATTAAAAACTTATAAAAAATAATAAAAATAATGTATTAATAAATGAATGAGAAAAACATGAACTAAATATAAGAGAAGCAAGAAAAGCAGGTAGTGAAATGAAAAAGGAATTAATAAAAGATAAAATAATATTTAACACAATTAAAAATTGGCAAAAACTGAACACTCACACTCACACATGCAAACAACACTCATTTGATATATGAAATACAAAAAAAAAACAAAAAAACATTAAACTAAATGTAATAATATTCAGAGCAGGTGCGAAATGCTTTCACAACAAAACTATTTAACAGGTTACTCAGAAAATGCGCGTGCGTACGTTCTACTGAAAGATAATTCTTCAAAGCGAAATGCTGGATGCCATATGGCAACACCAGCTCTCTGAATTTTCAGGCACTTAGCCATCCAGGCTCAAATGAGGTAGAATTATAATTGTGTGTCAAATCTCTGTTACATAAAATGTAATAAAGCGCGCAAGACAGCAACAACTCCGTTGTGCTCTTCACTGCTTAGATCGATGAGCGCGCTTGCTTGCTGTCTCCATTTGCGTTAAGGCAATGCGTGAGCTATGCAATTCATCACAAGCGAAACAGTTACCGCAGAGATATATTTTATAGCGATATATACTTTCAGCTTGGACCTTTTATCGCATGCGATTTATATCATATTTTCTTCAATTTGATATGGTGCAAGTGTTATTAAATAAATAGAAAAAATTTGATATTAATGCATCTTTTTTAATCAGTTCCTTTGAAGCTTATTCTAAAGGAATTCGAAATGCTTTCATAGATATATTAATATTAGCAAGCAGAAGTGATTTCTCACTGAAGGTGTTGCGCAGCAGTTGAATAATAGTTGGAGACAGCGAGTTACTCTCACACATAATTAAAGCAAAGTGAAGAGAATACAGTAGGCGGCCAATGGTGATAGATTACAAGGTTTGACCATACGATGCGAAATTGGCAAAAGAATTCTGCCCACTCATTTCACACGAACACTTCTGCTTATCCAATCAGTCATTGTTCAGATGGCAAAGCAGTTACGTTAGCAATGGCTGCGTAGATTTTTTCTTAACAGTACAGTAACAGTTTTTCATAACCCCGGTGACGTCAGCACATCAGTTGATTGCTTCAAAATCGCTAATAGCCGATTATCGGTTTGATTTCCCTTATTTTCACCTTTGTAGGTAGGGCCACCGTTGCCGAATGGGTTGGTGCGTGACTACCATTCGGAATTCACAGAGAATCTCGGTGAAACACCAAAATAAAGAAAAACATTTTTCTAATAGCGGTCGCCCCTCGGCAGACAATGGCAAACCTCCGAGTGTATTTCTGCCATGAAAAAAGCTTCTCACAAAAATATCTGCCGTTCGGAGTCGGCTTGAAACAGTGGGTCCCTCCATTTGTGGAACAACATCAAAACGCACACCACAAAGAAGGAGGAGGAGCTCAGCCAAACACCCAGAAAGGGTATACCCGCCAATTATATATATATATATGGATATATAAGTAGGTAGAAACATCTGTGAGCCACTATCCTGTTCTCAGTGAAGTTGACAAAATTAGCTGGTTTTCTGACATAATATTTCAATATTTTTATTGAATAATTGAATTCTTATTCTAGTATTTTTTAATTTGTATTGCTATTCACGCGACAATTTCCCGCACAATGCCGTTCTCTTTCTCATTTAATAAATTTCTTATGTCGTGGATGTCACACAATCCTATACTTTAACATGGTGAAAAGGCTTTAAAGATGAGCTCTTTAACAGAGCGTTATTCGGGTCTGTGCGAATAGCACAGATCACCTGATGGCTTGTCGTCGCTTGAGGTGTGTTTACAAAAAAACTGAAATTTTATATGGTGATATACGAAAAACTCTAATCCACCAATGACACTTCGTTCCGGTCTGAACAACAACTGTCCAGGGTGAATATGTGTGAAATTTGTGTGCAGATTTCGGCTGCCGAATCCCGAAGTAACGTGGTAGCCAAAGTTCCCCTTACAATTTTCTTTTTCACTCATAGCTAAATAGCAAACCTGGTAATCTATCATTCTTAGGTATGAAGTATACGACAGCAAGCCAAAATCAAGAGGCTCAGATACTCATGCTCTTTCTGTAATTTGGCTCTTAGAAGCGCAAAAAAATTGTACATGCACATACGCAAAAAAAATGTTTTTTAAAAAATGTTTAATTAAGTGCTCGTGAGCGCACAAGTAACTTCTTAGCTCAAGGCCTGAAAATACTTGCTTTTTGAAACTTTCAAATTTTTTAAGTCATCCCTTAAAATCTTCAAACATTGTAAATCAGCCGCTCAAAGCTTTCGTGTATATGGTTAACTGTTAACACTTTGCTTCAGCCGCGCTCTGAGTACAACACAAACGCGCCTACACACAAAATCCACTCTCAAGCATATAAGCTTTAAAAATCACACATTTTCTGACTCTCTATGCGATCTCTCTAGCTCTCTCGCGTTTATTCACCAACGTTACTTGGATCTTTTTTTTTTTTACTTTTTGTACTATTATTGGTTTTTCCTTTCATAAAAGCGCTTCATTCTCATAGCCTGTCTCTGTTGAATTCATTTTTGTTTTTCTTGCCATTGCTCTCACAAATCTCAAGAAATCATACAAAATATTTACAAGCGTAAGAAATCTGTAATGGAACTTCCAAAATTCTAAATAAGTTAAATACAAAATTGAAGAACTCATACAGTATATTTAAGGACACACACACATACACACAACACAGCAATTGTGTTTAAGGCAAAAAACGATAGCAGCAGCGAATTGTGGAAAAATTTCAGAAGCAAAAGCTTGCGCGAAAGTCATGCAGAACAAACACAAATAAACGGAAAATAATAAAGAAAAATAGGGAGGAGAAGAAAAATAAAACAATATTAATTAATTTAGACACAATAAGATGTAAACAGTTATAAATTAAATGGTGAGAAGTAATTAATTCGTGTTTTTATATAAATAACACAAGCAAACGAAGTAAAAATGTGTTTGTAAATTTACTGCTTGAAATAATTTAAATCTTAATTCACTTTTCCACGCATAAGTTCAAATTTTAATATTAAGTTTGTGGATTTTCTTTATATGATAGTTAAGTTTATTTAGTTTTAACAAATGATTATAAAAATATTTTATATTTGTTTTTTTTTTCTTTTTTGAGTACAAATAATAGTCTAAAGATCGTAGTGCAGAGCTAGCAGCTAATTGAGTAGAAAAGTTGATGCAAACAGAAAAAAACAAAAACAAAAAATGGCAATGGAACAAAGAAATTATAAAAACCGAAACCTAAAACTAAAACACATTCAATAATTTCATTAAAAATTAAATAGAAAATAAAGCAGAACTAAATTGCAAACACAAACACTCTCAAGCAGTCGTGCAAATATTTAAATTAAAAAAAAAATAGTTAAAAACGTAACGAGATATTAAAAATAATTACAAAGAACCATTCAAAATTAAACATAAAATAAGAATTAAAAATATCTAAAATTAAGTATGAAAAATGTGAATGCGTTTAGCGTTGGATGTAGCAGCGAAAGCAGAAAACAAAAAGCAAATATAAGCAAATATGTTTTTGTGTGTGTTTTTGATTTGAATTATTTTTAAATTATTTTTTACGATATTATTTTTAGTTATTAATAAACAATTCATTTAATCTTTACACTTACTAATTACGAATTAACAAAAGAAAAACTAAACTATAATTAAATTATGCATTAATGAGATTATTAAGTTGATTGAAATAAGAAGAACAAAATGAAATTTTTAAACGAATAAAATTACAAACAGTGAAAAGCATACAAAAAAATATAAAAATCAATACAAAAAATTACACAAAAATATAAAAAAATGTGTCTAACTTTATTTCACGTGGGCATTTAACACATGGGAGGGAGCTTTTTCAGGGCAGAAATACACTCGGCGGGGAGCCATTGCTTGGCCTGCTTGTGGAATAGCAGCAGGGCGCACACCAAAAATAGGAAAGGGAGCTCGGCTAAATACACAATAAAAGGACAATAAAGGTTTAATTAAGGGTGTAAGGTCCTTCATTTAGACCGCTCGGTAAGGCTGTATTAGAAAACCTGATGGTTCATACATCGGAAACGTTTAATGCTCTACTCGAAATCCATTTTCCGGGTAGTAGAACTCTCTCTGAAGTAGAGAGTGGCATGAACAATAACGGTAGCAACGGTGGAACCTCTAGGTACAGCTGGTATATTGCTAGTCGGATAGTGACAAAGGAATCGATAAGGTTTTCCTTGCCTTCCTTTGAGAACTTTAAGTCCCCTCCTGGACCTGACGGAATATATCCAGCAATGCTTAAAAAAGGAGGAGACAGGCTGATTGAGGCCCTGAAAAGGATCTGCACAGCTTGTCTTGCAATGCGTAAGAGTAGTATTTATTCTGAAACCAGGAAAAGATGACTATTCCCTAGCAAAAAGTTTTAGACCAATCAGTGTGACATCGTTCATGTTGAAAAGTCTGGAACGAGTGGTGGAGAAACATTTTCCAGTGGGGGTATTGCCGAGATGTCCACTTAGTAGAAATCAACACGCTTACCAGAGTGGAAAATCATGTGAATCAGCCTTACACGATTTTGTTAGCAAGATTGAAGCCGGGCTGGAAGCTGACGAATACACAATGGGCGTGTTCGTGTACATTGAGGGGGCTTTTGATAATGCCACTTTCGGCTCGATATGTTCTTCTGCCGAACGACACGGAGTTGATCAAACCATTGTAAAATGGATATATTCCATGCTTTCTGAAAGGTTGTTAACCGCTGGTGGGAGCAGTGACGAACAAATCACAGTCAGGGCCAAGCAAGGATGTCCCCAAGGGGGTGTTCTTACTCCGCTGCTGTGGTGCTTCGTCGTAGACTCTCTATTAGTGGAGATGCAGGAACTCGGTTTTCACGTCCAAGCATAAGCGGACGATGTCTGTGCGCTAACATCGGATAATTCTTAAGGAGGTTTTGCACGAAAGTGCAGAGAATTCTTGACAGAATCGATGACTGGTGCATGAGACAAGGTCTTTCCGTTAATCCGAACAAAACAACTATAGTTTTGTTTACGAGAAAACGGAAATCGGATGGACTCAGTCTTCCAACACTGAAAGATGTGACACTTGGTCTTTCCAACGAAGTTAAATATCTAGGCGTAATCTTGGACAAGAAGCTGACTTGGGAGACACACATTTCACTGACCAATCAGACCAATCATCACTTACGCTTCTGTGGTCTGGTGGCGACGCACAGTGGTGCAAAACTGGAATTTACTATTCAAAACAGTCTACAGCTCACATTTCTTGACCGATTTGCAATTTTTTTTTTTGA